>JAWWML010011350.1:0-28908 GCA_035047165.1 Ormyrus rosae | reverse complement strand
AATACTGATGTGAATTCATTAAAAAATATTCAATTCATACATTGTAATGTAACAATTAATATTAATAATAAATAATCAAAAATTTATTTATTAAAAGAGAATTTTCAAACACTTTTTTTTATTCGGGGGGGCTTCGCCCCCCCCGAACCCCCCCTTCCCTTGCGCCCTTACGTTCCCGCATTGAATGCGTAGGTTTCGAACTTTGCACACTTAATAGGAAAAATAGTATACGATACTCGTGCGCGCGTAGACCATCCCGCACTCGCTACGCTCGTGCGGGAACGGCCTACTTTGCGCACTCGTATCGTAATGTACTATTCCTCGTCGCAATTGCAAGTTATAACGCAAAAAACGCTGCCATTTTGTTAATTTTCGATGAAATAAAAAAGTGGAGGTACGGACGATAGTCATGATATTATTGAATATCATTTTAAAATTTGAACTCGATACACCCGGTCGTTTCTGAGAAATCACCTGCGCCAGCAGAAAACATATAATTTGTATGATATCTACATTGAATAGATAGAACAAAAGTAAGAAGATTGAAATACTTTATAAATTTCTTTATTGATTTTCTTTTAATCCAAGCAATTAAGCCCTGCATTAAAAGTTTTTTATCTAAAAAACAAGACGTCAATCGATCAAATAGCCGATAAAAATCTACTGCCATCATCTTAATACTAACGATCAGTGAGCTTTACACAAAAGCTTTACGTTTCCAAGTCGAATCGATTTTATTTTTAATTAAAGTGAGAAGTAGAGAGTGAGTGAACACTAGATTATCTGCATAATTAATTTCCATCTTTCGTGGCAGGATAAAAAGTTTCCAATTGTAATTTTACTTGAAATAGTATCTATTGCTGTGTCTCTTGGTGCTTCGATCGCGATTACAGAGAAGATTACTTAAGTTGCGCTGGTGCCGATAGTGTAAACGTAAACCAATTATTTCTTTTCGTACTTGTTACTGATGAAAAGTATTAATTTAATTCTTTTTGAATTTTTTTTAATGCAAAAACGGTATGCATTACAATATAAGTTGTATGGAACTGTCTGCCGAGGCTTCGATTTATAAAGTTTATCGCTTGCTATGCAAGAAGTTGTTTGAATATACGTTTGCATATAGAATGTCACTTTGTAAAGATTTTAAATTTATATTGAATGTTGATATTTTTGAACTAAAAGAAAATCTATTAGTTATAATTAGCCGAGAATGTTCCATAATGTACACGACACATGAGAAATTTATTGAAAGGTGGTTGTAGATGTAGAACTCTACGTACCTCAAGTTTGAAAATGGAATAGTTCCTCTAATACAAGTAGAGCCTGCAGTTCAGTGATAAGCATTAAGAGGTGTACATGTATATGAGAAAATGAAAAATTAAAATTTATACGTGGCTAAAGGTTTTTCCTTCAGTGAAATAATGTAAAGCTGTAAAAAATTTTAACGAACAGTTACTGGAAGCCGCTTCTACTATCGTTACTTCTGGTAAGCATGTGAATAGAGAAGCTCAGACTGCTTTTGACACTGCTTTTCTCTTTATCACTTTCTTTCTTTCTTTCAGCTGTTCGCTGAATTCTTTTGTCTTTTATTGTCTACTTTCATCAGCGTTGCCTGTCGGGAGGAAATCCCTTTGTGTAATTAAAATAAATTGTTCTTGATTGTGAAGACGCTTTGGCATTTAAATTAGTCCCCTTTTTAATTTTGATCAACTATGAAGGAAAGTTTGAGTATCGACGAACTTTGGAACTGAATTAATGAAAGCGTTAAAATTAGTGTTCTTTAAAGAAGTTCTTAGGAGAATAGAATTTTTACTTAATACATTTTTTATTGCTGTGTTAAGTCTCTAATTATTTTTATCCATTGTTCATGGCTTACACTTCTACTAATGTAAGAATGCCAATATAAAAATGATAAAATCGCATCGAAATTAAAAAATACTTACTCTACATAATGTGCATTTTATTTGTATCATTAACTTAAACAGTTATTTGTGCATTAAAAGCATAACATTAAAAATTTTTTTACACAAGTTATAAACTTCAAAGATCGTTACTTTGCAATCAATTTCTGTGGGCTGTTAATGCTTTCCAAAATGAACGTTGATGATTGGTTCGTACTACTAAAATTTCAAATGCAATTAAATAACATTTTGTCAACGATCTTACTTATACACATTTCCTACTGGTCTTGTAAATCCGCCCTATAAAATCAATTCAACGGAGTGACGGATATAAAATGGAAAATAAATCGAAGTAGACGCAGATAAAATGCCAGCAGCATAATCAAGCAGCGATTTTCACCAAATGATAAATGATATGACACAGCCGAAATCACGCTTAGCCTCGTGAAAAGGGGATAACGCAGGAAGACGGAGAAAGAAATAGCGGCTCACCCGCTGGAGTAATTAATATTCTAGAAGTTGCTGGCGTCTGCACGCGAAAAGTTGCCTCTTTCTCTTTAGATGCCGAGGAAAGATTATTGAATAGATTTCAGTCGAGGGATGCCTTAAAATATTTTTTAACTTTATTTTAAGCTTTTATCTGAGCTCGTAATGAACGAAATTCCCAGTACACTTATTTCCATTAGGTACCAGAAAATAAATTGTTCACTGTGGAATATTTAGTGGACATTGAATTTCTGAGAAAAATCAAAGGCTGCTCTGCCGTTGATGGAAAGTAAATGAAACTTGTTAATGAAAAAATTTCATTTACTTCTGATGTGAACATTCATAATTGATAAAAAATACAGATTTATTCATAATTTAAAAGGCTTTATTTAAGTTTTGAACCCCGTTTTCTGTTGAATATAACAGCATATTCTGAAGAGAACTCGTACAAACGTCAAAAATAGTAAATTCAATTTTACATTGCTTTATTATTCTAGTCTTAAAAACCTATTTTAGGTCTGCTTTAATTTCATAAATTATATTTACAATCGACTCGCAAACTTTATCCGAGACTCTGATTATCAAAGTTTCAAAATTCGTCTATCATTTTGCCATCGCCCCTTAGTACGGATCATCTCCCCAGCACAAAAAATATCGGAAAAACTGCGCACATTCAAGAAACAAATTTAAGCCCTCAATAAATCTTCGTCATCAAAATTGTCAGCGTTACGGGGTCGAATCGAGCCGTTCATCGTTAGTCTCTAATAACAGCTGGAAGATTCATCCCATCCCCACGAACTGCTTCCTCTTATATTCTCCCCCTACAGAAGCGAAAATATCTTCTAAGAAAGCGGGCTTTCCTCCATCACTTTATTAGATCGCAAACACCTTAAGTTAATCACGATGCTCCAATCGATACCACTCTATTGATCGATATTGGACATTTGAAGATGGCTGGTCTCAATTAAATAGCTAACCGAATATAAAAGAGAGAAAGAATGAAAAAAAAGTTTACAAAAAGTCTTACCTGTATGCGAGTGAGAAAGAACACCACACAATCCTTATGGAAATTAACTTTCGGTGGAATTGGCTGAATTTTTGATATATTATATTCATGACCTCCTGATCAATAGTGTCTGTAAGCCCAGTCTTTAAATAAACAATTTTCGAGATGAAGAAGGTTGAAAATCTGTTTTACAATGCGTAATATATGTATATACATATGTAATATATAAGTTGTAAGAGGATGTGGACCGATCAGCCCAGCCTCGACCCATCCACGACCCATTGTCGACCCATCCTCAGTGGGCCATACTCAAAACATCGATAAAATATGCTTAATATATTATTTTATATCCCATATTCCTCATCCTCAATGACCCATCCTCGACCCATCATCAATCAACAATTTTCATCCATCCTCAGAAACCAACACTCATCATAATTTGGGGTTTGGTGAGCGAAGCGAGCGGGAGACACCCCCCCCCCCGCTCTAGTATCTATATAGAAACTTAAATGCACAAAAATATGTTTATTTATTTATTTATTATTTTTTTTTTTTTAATCTTAAGCCCAAACAACTTTTGAACGAGATATCATGAAATGCATCATTTTTTAGTTTTCTGGCCCGAAGTAATTTTCAATTACTTCGGACCACAAAAGCTACTGTTATAGATCATATTAATATCCGAGTCGCGTCGCAACACCACATTTACATTAAATTAAATTTGTATTAAAATAATAATGCAGTGAATAATTTTATATATTTAAATGATTCATTATGAGCGTGCTATTAATGCGCCCCACTTTTTTTGCTTTCCCCCCGCTAATGAGGCAAGTAGATCGTTTTTGAAGGTTTTAATTTTCCACTTATAATTAAAAGATTTAATTATAAGTGGAAAAGTATAATTAAAAGATTTAATTATAAATGAAAGATAATAGTTTTCAGCTAATTATATAGATCTTTTTGAAAAGTCTTGGTTTTCATGGAAATCTTTGCTTATTCCTTTTTTTGTTTAATTCAATTTTTCTTAAAACGATGGTCAGATTTGATTTCGCTTTCGAAGCAAGAACTTTTTTAATGTAAAAGTACAATAAATAATCTTCAAACAATTTAAAACTATATTTATTATTCACTAAACAATAATATTAATCGTGTATCTATTAATTCTTTGAGAAGATCATAATTTAATGTAAATTTTAGCATTGCCCACACGAATCAGTAAATAAAGCTGCTAAAGATTTGAATTTGAATTCTAAATATTTTCTATAGCACGTCATAGCGACAGTAAATCCTTTCAAATAAAAGTTTTATTTCATCTATTTTTCAACATTCAAACTTTGTAAACTCTAAGCGCATGACTAATCCCAATCCATCTGCTGCCCGGAAACGCCTTGGGATATTTTATCACAATACTTATTTGTCACAAGGTCTGCTCGCAACCAGTACTCAATCCATCTCTCCACGCCGTCGTAGCCAGGGGTTGAAGAACTCAGCACTGCTTGACTGTGTGCAGTGGCATATCTCCACATGGAGGTGTACGGTTACTCGGAATCAGAGAGCTTGCATGCAAATCAACCGATTGTTCTGCGCTATTATTGCGCCTAGCTTGTGAATGGATTTGGCCAAAAGTTCTCAGTTTGGCGAGCAATTTTACTAAATTTTGTTAATTTAATATGTGCTTGTCTTCATTTATTCAGTTAGCTGCAGTTTTCGTTGATTATTAGTTCAAGTTTTCATGTCATTATTTTTTAGGAAAATTGTGCGTCTAAATACTTACAGGCGTTAACTTATTTTTTTTTATCTATAAGATTATGTCCTATAATTATAATGTCATTAATCGATCACATAAAGTCAACAGAGAGATTTACACTGCAGTGTTTAGAAATTATAAAGTATAAATGTTTTCTTTATCGTTAGAGTTTATTAACCCTGACGTTGAGAACTGGTAGCTCGAGCGAGCACACTTGTGATCAAAACCACTTGAATAGAAATTATTACTATATTGTTAAAAGGTTTTTAAGTTTATTTGCCAAAAAAATCAGATATGATATATTGCGACACCTCATATTTATAGAGCCCACAAAAGCTGCAGAAAATTATATATCAGTCCATTTATCTTAACTTATTAACTGTAAAATTGCTTTCGAAATAATTTGTTTTAAAAAATTAATATATTTACTTAATTTTTCCTCACTAAATTCAATCTAATTTATTACGGGATTAAAACATCCCTAGTAGAAATAAGAGAGCATTTTAAATGGTGTTCGAACTATGTAGTTTATGCGCAGTACTAATATTAGAAAAATGTAATCCTGAAAAATGGCGAAAAAATAGGCCATAAATCGCAAATTTAATATAAATTTTCTTTGATTAAATTATAAAGTAGAATTTGGCCAAATATTACTCAATTTATCTGAACCTAAATTATTAAAGCTTTTAACCCTATTCTTCCATCTTTTAATTTGAGATTTACAATTACATAAAACAATGTGTGAGTCAAGCTTAAAAAACAGCAGTAAACGTGTACAAAAGTTTCGGTACGTAAAAATGTATAATAAGCGTTTCATATTCATATTCATATTCCATATCCATGCATGGGCATTCTACCCAAACCAGAAAACGGGTAAAATTACTTTATTACAGTATTACTAGGCTGTTATTACAATAAGTGAATAACAGCCATGTAATATAACAGTGTTTTTGTTAATTCAACGTCGTTTCAGTTACTTATTTTATGTAATCCTTCTCAAGGCAAGTGAGTAAATTAATAAATAAATTATCGTTAAAATAAACTCTAGTACATTTGTTATTCGAAAACAAATTAAACAAACATCGTTTTTCAAACTAAAAATTACAAAAACGCATTTTAAATACAAATTAAGCCCTTTCCAACTAAATCGACGTGAGAGAATAATTTTGCCCAAGTTTAATGACCGTTGTTTTTAATGTACTTAACAGTTTAATTAAGGACTGCAAAATTTCGCTAAATAAACAACAGTATAGACTTATCAGCACGGTCGCTCCTAATGAAAGTGTCACGCTTTGCTACTAAAGATTCGTTGACAAACGTTCAAGTACTCCAGGAAACAATAGACCTTCCGCATGCATCGACCCGCATGTAAATTAGAACTATACTGTCTTTCGTCTGCATCCTTAATGCAATAAAGCCAGGAGTACACGTTCCAGTGAAAGACTGAAGGGAAAGACAAGCATAACAAAGATTTAGATTTAGATTTTGATTTGGATTCGGGGTTAAATCTGAAATTGAATAATTATTATAAGGAAGATTTCGGTCTTATTATGTATGCACGATCGATGTGTATATTGTTTCAATTGCATGCAAGTTCGTTCAATCCTTGATGAATTTTTAATTAGCAATTAAATGCTAATGGTCTCATGTAAGGCAGATTAGACAGTTATTGAACCTTGTAAGCTTATCCCTTGATCCTCTATTGTGCATTGCGGTTAAATAATTGATAAGCTTACCTCTGGTTATTCTCTGAGGAAATAAGAAAAACCCGTATTCTATAGTTTATTATCATAATGTTTATTCCCTACATTTTTATGAAAATAGATTTTTGAATTTGTCGATTTGAGCTTTAAAAGCCTAATTGCGGCAGGTCTTAGATTTGTATGATGGACTCACCAGTGAGACTGCGCATGCACACCGTCATCGAATCTTGAAACCGTTATTGACGTCCTTGAACTTATATACATATAGATCACTCACATTCGTAATGTTCACAATTATTTGACTGAACTTTAGACATAAATGGATTTAATTACACTTAACTTTCTAATACAAATCTAAAGTAGAATTATTCGTAACATTTAATCATAACTCGTGCTTATCTTAGCCAGATAAATGAAATTTTCGAGGTAAACAAGCAACGAGCTTTCATCCCTATTACAAGCACGTGAGGTCAGTCTGGTTCGCCGGAAATTTGCATATTGTAGTGGCGATTCTGAGCATTAATGTAAGCGTAAAATAATACAGAAAGTAAATGAAGTCATTCTGTAATCCAAGCCCGCGCCGATATAAATTTTAAAGTAATGGTCAAAGTTTAATTCCTAAACGAAACCGCTTTTATATGTTCCTTATTAAACCATAGACTTCGTATATAATAAGCCGAAGCATACGTCGCTCATAAAGCCGCTGGCGGCGAAAGTCTCGGTACCGAGCAAGCACAATATTCCCCGGCCGAAAACAGATTAACCTTCCGAGTTAGCAGGAGCGTCCGCGTCGGTCTCAAAATGAATACCTACTAGACAAAGCTTGCAGGCTTGCGCTGCCTTATTGAATGCGAGCGAGGGAGCGAAGCAGCGAGGGCCGGCCGAATGAGGCGGAAAACGGGAGATACTGCGAGGGAGAACTTGGCTTCCGGGCCAGATGTATTTATGGCCGAGCTGTGTAGCCGGCAGGCTCCATTGTCGGGGCAATTCATCATAAGTCCCGCGCTCGGACGCGCGTATGCGTGCATGCGTGCCGCTTGCTTGCTTGCGCGTGTCGGCCCCGTCGTGGCGGATGCGTTACAGTCTTACAAACCGCTGTCGGGCAATGTTCTTGAGCCCAAGTCCCGAAGTGCGTTTGCGCTTCTCCGAAGTGTGTGTGCGCTGTTTTGAATGCTGCTACCGATGCGGTTCAACGCTCCTGCACGTAGATATTCGAGCTTTCTCTTATGTCAAGCTCATGCTTTCTCTAATGGCTTGACGGCCCCGTTGGAAGTTTTCGCTATTATTTGGCCAATTTTTAACGAATTGTTTGTAGATTGGCCAAATTAAATATTAGTGAAATGGCTAAAAGAAACTCGGGAAATTTCAAACAGGGGGTTAAAACAGAAAATAGAATTTGTACTAAATGCACATTTTAAAAAAAAATGTAGAATTTATAAACTTCTTTAGTTCCTTTTGATCTTCCGCCGTTTTAATTTTTAGAAAATTTGAACAAATATTAGTATTTTTTTTAATTGATCCATTTAACGGTTGGATTTTCAATAAATTTTAACCTACCATCTTTTCAATATTTAAAAGTATATACGATAGACAATAGGTCCATTTTTCACTGTATATCAATTCTTCCGACACGAAAGCCAGATGCTCACTTAGGTAGAAATTTCCTGAACTGTCAGTGCAGCTAACTTAGTTACCCGGCAGATGCCCTACCTGATCGAGTTAGGATTCATTAACATTCGTAGTTGCGAGCAAGGGAGATGCAATAAAGCCCGCCATTCGAATATCCCACGTCAAGGATCTTCGAGAGGATGCTTGCGAAACTTCGAGAGGGATCAAGGGGGAATCGGATTAATAATGCATGCTTTTTGTTAATTTTCCCGCTCTAGAAGCTCGGCTTTGTCTGAACTCGAGAACGCTAACTTAAGTCGCCGGATGAAGAATTGAAAATCGATCGCTTCATGCATGGAACCTTCTTTCCATATTTTCATCACGTGACAATTGCAATTTATATACTTACAACGTGTTTTGTATTAAAAATAGCCTGTTACATTAGTTATAATTGTACATATAACATAACGAATATATTAATTATTTATTTAATTACATTTTTCAAAAGATAATTTAAAAGGGACCCTTTTACATTACACATTGGCAAATTCATAAGTGAATGGGATGCACTTTCAATAGGAAGCAAAATCCATGTATCAAATCCATATACCAAAATATATTGAAATCCATAGACTCTAATTTACACAGGGAGAAATTACGTACTCGAAATTACCGTAATACTCGGTGAAATCCAGAAGGATAAAATCCTCTGAAAAAGCAATCTTGATTAGTGCAGTCATTTAAAAGAGTCAAGAAAAATCGCTGGAACACCAAACAATAAAGCGCGCATTTCGCGAATGATCACGCTCTTTCTGCCCCCCCCCCCACCCCCTCCCCCCTGGCTCTGTTCCCGTAGGTCGTAAAGTCCCTACGGTATGTTTGCCCTTTCCTCATCCTTTTACGAGCCGCATGCGCGCGGCAAAAATAAGAGGTAGCGCGCAGCGTCGCCCCGCGTTGTATCTGCTGCTTTTTACGTCCGTCGCATGTGCGTTCGATTCCGCGGCACTGCATTGCGGGAAAAGCGCTTCACTAACCGGCGCTGCGCGGAATTTCATCTACCGGATGATCGTTCCTCGGGAATACTGCGGGTAATGATGCGTTTTTTTCAAGTTGGAGAGGCGGAGGGAGTATAAAAGTAAGAATGAGACTTTGATTTGAAAAAGTTTTAATTGGTAGTGACTCTAAGTATTGTTAGAAAAATAGTTTTTAGTCGTTTAAAAGTGATTAAAGTGTGTTAATTTTCCTTAATCTTTACTTTCTTATATAACGATATCTATTATGTAAAGTAATCAACTGAAATAAATCCCGCCGATAGAAATTGTTATTTTTTTCAATCAATAGCCAATAAAACTTGATTATTAATCATCAAACCTTCGACAATAACTAAATAATAAGCATCCCGAGCAATGAAATTCATGCGTGCTTTAAAATTCAGTAAACTTTTCGGCCTTGCATTTTATTAAGTCTGTGTGCCAATGGCACTTAATATATTTATCGCGAGAGCAAAGCTCTAAATATAGAAAATGTACGAGGCTTCCGTTTACCGCAAAAACAATATCCGACCAATAAATATAATTGTTCTGTCGCGGGAATAGTCAGTACGTGCGGTTGCGCATAATTTGCATACGTCATTTTCGTTCAGGCAAAATAAATCAAGCCCAACGGAAGTACGTATTGTTGCGACGTGAGGCGCACCGAATACAAGAGTAGCACTCGAATTTGAAATTCGAATTTTGTCGGCGTTGTTCAACAGGGTTAAGGCTTTTTCTTTCGGTCTGAATGTGACTTTGTTATTTCCACCAAATCCTGCGCTGGCTTTTGTAGTTGGTAAACTAAATAATATAAAGTAATATTATTAAGTATTTGATATTTTAAAATGTCCAAAAAAATATTTTCAAATTTAACGAGATAAAAAAATTGAAGAGTACAGCCCACTGATTGAAATTTTAAAATCCGTATAAATTTCTACAAATTTTGAACGATTTCATCGAATTCAACATACATCCATACTCCCTCAGGCTGGAGTTAGTTTCAACAGTGAAGTATTTAAGACTTTCACAGAAACGTAAATCAACAGATGATTCATAAGCATTTGGTATCCATTATTAACAACGATTCTCGTAACTGTAAACGATTTATGATGAGCATAAAATTCGTAAATAATATTTTAGTTAGAACCTCTTAATTGCGCATAAAATAACCCTTAAAAGTAATTTTTCACGTGCCTATTACGCGTAAAAAACATAAAATTTATTTCGTCAATACATAAATAATATGGACGTACAGTAAAGGAGGCGATTTTATCATCCTTTAATAAATATAGGAAAATTGTCTAAAAAAATTCAAGAAATATCTAAAAAATTTTTTAGCTGGCCCGGAGAACGGATAAAAACACTGTGTATAAAAGAGAAAAATGTTTCGTCAAAGTTCTGCCCTCAAAGATGGCCTTTACTCTCTGCATCGCCCTTTATATAAACATCGACCGCAGAATATCAATGAGCAAAAAATGGACTTTCTTCAAAGAGCTTAGTTAAAGCAATTATACCAGATTATTGCTTTTTTTTTATACATTAAAATATGAATACTCTAATAGGTGGATTCAAGCAAATGTTGGGAAACAGTTTTATAATATATATGATAAAGCCGCTGGTACATTTTTTAATTTATTAAAATACTTTTAAATTAAAATTAAATTATCGCATAATATATATCCTAGTTTGTTCGAATGCCTAACATTGCTTTGTCAGATCTACGGACAGAATTCGGATGTTAAACATACAGCCTACACACACGGTTGCAGAACAGCTAATCGCAATGAAGCTGCGGCAGAGAGTAAAGCCCTGTCTTGCGGATAGTCGACGTCCGAGCACAACATCCGTGTTCAGTGAATATCTATGATCCGGAAAACTTTTAAAACAAGAAAAATAATAACGCACAAAATAGTTATTATGCCGTTAAATGGTCTTACAGAAAGTAATTAACTTTCTTACAGAATTACAGAAAGTAATTAGATAAAAGTTTGAGAGTTTAAAATTAAATTTTAATCAAGTCTAATCTAGTCCTTTTAACCTCGTAATTGATTCGATGTTAATTCTGTATCACTTCAAATCTTAATTTCTTCAAAATATACTATTCGACAACGATGAAGCAAAGGCTATATTGATGGTTCATGCATTAGTTTTTGAGCATTACTCTTATATATTCTGTAAAATTAAAAATCGACTTCAATCATCACCTGTCTATATCATTTTTAAGAATTAAAGAATGTGTACTTACCTATAAAATATTTATTAAGTATTTCATAAGAAAAAAGATACTGCCAGTGTGCCATTTAATGTTTGCCGCTCAGAACGGCCATGCAATAAAAAAAAAGGTCCTTTACTTGATACTCCGCTGGCAGACGAACCGCTACGTCTAAATTGAAAAAAAAACCTCACTCGCGGTGATCTGACCTGAGTGAAAAATTCAATTAGTCGCATTGCCGATGCGTCGATGCGCGCGAGTCCAGTGCGGCCAAATTTTCGGAGAGGCGCAGGTGCGCGAACCCGACAATCCATTTACCGTGGCGCAGTTCTTCAAATCCCCTTGCATTTTGCCCTCTCAATGATCTGGACAAATGGATCGGCGCGCCAGGTGCACAAATCTCACTCCCCCTCCCCGTCGCTGCTCGATCGAATTAGGCCAAAAAGAAAACTCGGCCCTGTCAATAGTAGCAATCTAACATTAGTTTTACACTGAAATGCAGCGGAAAGCTTTGTTTCCGCGATGTTCGCCTCTTACACATTACTTCCTCAATGGTTTTAAGCATTTTCATTTGAAAATAACCTTCTCTTTGAAAATTATTTAGCAATTACATATATTTTTTTTATACAAATAAGTATTTTTACGACTAGTTTGGGTTATCATTAACTCTCTCAGGATGGAGAAGACAAATAAAATGCGTTTTAACGGGCTTTTTTGAAAAGGGCGAGAGTTTAAAAGAAAATAGAAGAATTTCTGAGTTTATGACTTTATAATGAGTGCTTTTCATAATTTCCAATTCAATTTAAAAATTAAATGGTGATGATTCATGATAAATTCACTGTAGATTACCATTTTTGTGGAATTTTGCTTTTATAAGTTTATATAAGTTTGCTTTTGTAAAGCATAAATACATTTTTTTAAAAATTTTTAAAAGAGAACGGATCTCCAAAGGCTTTCTTATACAGTAAAAGAGAAATGACTAAACCAAAAATTCAATTCCCCAGAGTAATACTTATTAAGCAATTTAACAAATTGTAAATTTATAAATCCACGTAATAAAGCAGCAAAGCTTGCGGATGAATTTCAGTCGAAGGAAAATATCATCTCGTCCAGAAGAGGAGTCAGAGCGTAAGATCCAAAGACAGCGAAAACTAGAGCCGGAATCCCTCTGCGGCAGTCCTCCGGAATCTCTATTAGATTTCCTTCTCTTTCTGACCAAAAAGAAGAGAGCGAAATCTCGCGAAAGCTCAAGCGCTGATATCAAAGCATGAGATCTTCGGTGGGAAGGGGAGTTTTCACAGCTGTGCAAGTTCACTCCTCTGGGAGAGAAAAAAGTTCCTGGTTTTCCGAAGCGACGAGAGCTCGAGGAAGAGAAAGAGAGATGCTAGATAGGATTGGAGATAACAATAATTTTTCAATTTTCGCCAAAGCGATAGGAAGGGAGATACGCGGCGCGAGTTCGACAGTCGTAATTACATTCGAAATTGAAAAACTAAGAGGAAAGGCGAACGCTGGTTCGTTTGAATCTTAATTATAGTCTTCCTTCAAGTTATGAAATTAAAGTGAGATAAACCGTTCAGAAAAATTATAAACTTCTGTAATGAATCTTAACATCTTACGTTTGATGTGAAAAATACTTTGCTAGTAATTTTATGGAAAAACAAGATTTTTTTCATGTTTTTAGCCAAAATAGCTAAATTAAAAATGATACATTGTCACTTTATAATTTATCAAGTTCTATTTTTTAAAAGTTATGTCGATTAAAAAAAATTCCATCAAAAAACCTTTATTTGTTTAAAGGTATAGCTAAAAAAAACTTGCATTAAAATTGGGCTAAAATTACATGAGTAGATTTTTTATTTTATTTTAATGGCCATTTTTTGTTTAACTATAACTTTTGAACAAATAAAGATTTTTTATTAATTTTCAAATACTGTACCATTAACAGCTGAGAAGTTATACGTGATTAAACAAAAATCTATTTTTCTTAGATTTTTGGTAAAAGAGCACATAACTTTTGAAAGATCGAGCGTTAAGCCGAACAGACGCGGCTTACTTCATATTTTAACATTAGAAAACATATCCCAAAGTTACAGGAAAATCCATTACTCAAATGTCGTACACTCTCCTTGTAAGTGTAAGATCGAAAGACGAGCTAAGCAAAGTAAGCATCTTAAGATGCCTGCAAGTTATTATCAAGCTCGCATCTAAGTTCACCTCTCCTCGGACATCCATCCCCCAGTATTTTTAGATTCAAGTCTCGCCTTGTTTCTCCCTCTTCTTAGAGAGTTTCTCCCACATGCGATCGGATAACAGATAACCCGGCAGCAACGTCACGGACGTAGTGCATAAAAAGTCCTCCTCGACAAGTTTTCCCATAACCGTTGCTCACTCCTTACGGAAAGGAAAAGCCTCTTCCTATCTATACATATTTCAAGCACGCGGAGGTGGGAAAGGCGCACTTTGTTTTACTCGACGACTAATGGTTCTGTACTGCCCCTGGCTGTACACTTGTCGGCAAGAATTTTCGCGTGACTGCAATGCACTGGAGAAATGATTGGTGTCGGATGCCACACGGTGTCTTGTACAAAAACTTATAAGTTTAACTTCCGAGTTCTTTCTTGCCCAGGTTTTCTTCAGTTTAATTTGAAGTTTTTTCGTGCGTCAATCAACGAGTAAATATTGATGATATATATGATAAATACTCTAAAAATATTTAGAATTAATCAAGTACTTATATTACTTCAGGAAAACCTCATTTTTAACATGAGAAAAGTATTTATACTGAATATTCGAGATTATAAAATAATTCCATTTCGTAAACGAAGCAGTGAGTCAGAATGAATTTGAATTGAATTCCTTCAATTTCCTGATAAGAACGCGATGATTGGAGTTTACGATTTAATACATCTATCTGTACCGTCGTACGTATAAGTAGAAACATACCGAGTGTGATCAGACATAACGTGACATAGAGATACGGCCACGTAAAAAAGTGAAATTTCACCACATTTTTCTTAATCTTCCTCCCACCAACAGCGGCCATATGTTTGTTTTAAATTCATATTTTTTTTAGCCTTTTATAATGGAAAACTTTTCCTCGCTTATTCAGAAGTGTTACGAATTTATCAGCATTATTACATTACAAAAACCTATAAATTAAATATCATTTTCTGGAAATTAATGAACGTTGATGCCTTCTAATATTAATTAGTAACGTGAAAGTAAAAAATAAAATCAAAACTTTAAAGAAGTATTTCAATAAAATTCACGAATACAACTTTAAAAATATAAATAGCTCGCATAACTTTCAAAAATGAAATTTGTCATGGATGTTAGGCGTTTCAATCAGCATACAAGTGGAAAAGGTCAACGTCCGACGCGACAAGAGTTATCGGTTCATTCTATCGAAAAGATAAGCTTATTCAATTTAAGTAGCAGCGTCAACGGTAGGAGCAGGAATGGCTGCCACAGATAGAACCCCTACTGGAAAGTTCTCCCTCTCTCTCTCTTGGGAGCTATTGTTTACACTTGATCGGACTTACTTGCTTACGGCCTATCTTAACATCGATCCCAGCTACTGTAAACACTCAAGAACGATCTTATATCTACCGCTAAAGAAGATGCATTTCTTAAGAATCGTTCGCGTTAAATAAGATTAGCCGCTTGGAGATCCAGCGAACTCCCAACATGCTGAAAGCGAGTTACTTCGGAATTTCGAACTCGCTTCTTAATTGATGGATGGTTTCACTGGGAATTACTGCAATAAATTTCCATTATCTTGAAAGTAATAGTTTTAAACAGTTCTTCAAGGGCTTAGATAATCGTAAAACTATTTTAAAAATTATTTTACAAATTAAGAAAAAAAATTTTCATTGATTTTTACGTTAAATTATAAGTCCTCACTTGGATGTAATTTTTACGTGATTTTTATATTACAGATCGAAATGGAAATATCAAACAGCAACGGCTTTTTGACAATATAGATATTAAAAGATTAGAATAGCGATCGAAATAGTGAGTTAGAGAATATAAATAATGTGATGAGTGAGTGTATTGCGAGCATTTTACCAATTAATATTTTCTATACATATTTGTAATAAACAATATATATATTCTATACATACATATATCCAGCGAGAAGAAGAAAGTTAGACTATCAGTGAAATGCTTGAAAATAGAGAAGAACTCCGCGTCGCATGAGCTAATCTGCCGAGCAACGGGAGGCGCGCGCACTCGCATCGTACGAGAGAGACTCTTGTGCACGTTAAAACTGCGAAGCAACGGAGTCTGCGCTCACAAAGTTTCGCCGCATCTCCGTTTAAAGGCGCGTCTATACCGCACAGCTTCGCGCAGCGATTTTATAGGCGCTGAATGGTATTATTTTACATCAGCGCCTTTGCAAAACAGATAGCACTTCCAGCGTGCTCGGGTGTAAAGGGGCGTCCAGCGACAAAATGACAGTTTTGTGACATCTACGCCTACTAATTAACAATCGCGTATCGGGTTCAATATTATCAGCGATCAATCCAGCGATAGTCGCGTCCGCCGATATGGTTGAAGGACGCGAAAGCCAGCGATAAAGAAGACTCGGCCATTTTGCGGCCATTTGTTACTTGGGAGTACAAGCCGTCTATAAGAGAATTTTAGCGAGATTAGCCAATGAAACAAGTGAGAGAAAACGAGCAGAGAACAGAGAACAGTAAGTTAAAAGATCAGAAATTGAGTATCATTAGAAAAATAACATATACGAATGTATTATTTATTGAATTGCATTTCTTGCAGGAAATTTCGTTAAAGTTAGGTCGGATATCGACTGAGCTGACGTCATTGTACGCGTCAAAATACGCTCGAATGCATGGGCTTGCATGAGCGTCGCTGACGGTCACAGCGTCAGCGTACGAAGTGCTCCGACGTCCCCTTAATAATAAGAGGGTGGCAGAAAATTTAACTTTAAATTAAATTTTTTAATTCTTGAGCAAGATAAACAAAAAGATCGACCTCGTATGCTTCCCCTTAACTCGTAGATAAAGCGGGGGAATTATATTCCAGACACGCACAGCGAAATAAGCTCAACTATTAGCTTACCTGACGCCCTCAAAGATCCGACCCGACCTCTTTCTCTGCAAAGTTTTTCTCCGAGTTTCGATTTTTTTTTTTTTTTTTTTTTTTTTTGGAAAAGCGGAACAATCGAACTTGGACCTCAGTTTTTCCATGCTTGCGCGCGCTCGAAACCTGTGGCAGCCAAAAAGAAGAGCTGGAAAATAGAACGGCCAAGTGGACTTTAGTTAGGTCATTTCTACAAAACACTAATTAACTCGCGACGATCGTGCCGGCTACCACTGAGCCTGCTAGTCTCTACTTTTAAAACTGGAGGTCTTTAGAATTTGAAAATGTAAAAAAACAAATACCGGAAAGGATTAATGGACAGCTAAGCATGTCGTGGAATTTTGCAGTGATGCGTTTATCCCGTTAAAATTAGCTCGACGACTTTCATTTAAATATACTATGATGCGAATTTCTGCTCTAAAAACTTTTCATTTAACAGAGTAGAATATTAAACATGATATTTCGGAATGATGAGCGACATTCGCGATAAATATAATTTTTTTAGATAAAAGCTTGGAAAAATGCTTTTACTTTGCTCTCGTTCTCGCGTCTGAAACTCGCTCCGGCAACATTCACGCTCACGATTCAGCGGACATGAAAAAGGCATAACGAAAATCCTTATAAACGAACAAGTTCAATCGGCCCTTCTTTCCCATAAAGCGAAAGAAATCCAACCAGCCGAGAAAGCGAGAAAGTAACTCTTTCTTTCGCGCTTGAACTTCGCTCCAGAAATAAAGTTTCTTGCTCTCTCGGACTTTTCTGAAAAAGCCTCGTCTTGAAGGCGGAATGGCCGTTCGGCCGGAAGCTCAATTGAATTACGCAGAAGCAGTCAAGCAAACGAGAACGTATGTATATATGTACATTAAACTTTCGTGGTAAAGGTCTTCTCTTTAATTCTATGTAGCTTCCCAGAAGCAACTCTTCCAAAGGAGTACATGTTTTGACTTTGGCATAGAGAAGTTTCTTTTTCTCATGAGATGTTAAAAATTATTTTCGAAACGCAAGTCTGATAAGAGTTTTGAAAAAACTTTGAATCTGATTACTGCAATTTTCCTTTTCGAGATTTTTACCATTATAGCTAAACTAAACTGAACTAATCTACTTTCTAATAGGATTAATCAATGGAAGTAATTAAGCATTGCATTTTAGTAATTATGCTAAAATGCATAAGCCATCTATCTCAATTACTCAGTAATAATTTTCAATAAACTCTAAATACAAAGTGAAATTCTGAACTGTAAATTGGAGATGTAAAATTTTAAATTTATTTACGGCACCACTCAGTTAATCGCGTAAAAGTCATTGAAATTGAACTTAAAATTTGTCACCACAATTCATTTAATGAATTATACCAATGGACTATTTTGTGTTTTGAACGAATAAAACTAATCATCCAAAATTATTTGTTTCTGATGATTTTGATATTTTTAATATTTTTGATACAGTATTTTCATTCGGAAAGTTTGTAACACTGAAGTCAATTCATTTCACACAAATCATAAATTTTAAAATTAGTTTTCCCAAGCTAGAGAAAGTTTCTTGCAAGCATTTTAAAAAGTTTTCCAAACTACATTTTTATAATTTTTTTCAAAACACTCGATAAATTTCAAAAGAGCTAATTTTCTTTTTAGAACTTTGATCGAAGTTTTGGCAACTTTAATAAAATTTATCTCCAAGTTTGCAAAAGCCTTTAAGAAAAAAATAAAGTAAGGGCAAACATCCGATCTGCCTGCGTATCGATCCTATTCTCACGCTTCCAATTACTGACGTTGCACACGTGACTGATTGCAATTTATGGATATATCACCACGTTTCACTCTCCGGACTCAAAGGGCATACATATACATATAACCTACAGGCCTGTAACCGTAACGCGGATAACTGACCCTACAAAGCTCCTGGTGTTTAGTGAATTAAATGCGTAGCTATAGGTAGAAACATTTTTCCTGCTCTTATTGTCCGGCTTCCTGTGAGCTTTTAAAGAAAAAAAAATGAATAATATTCGAAACATTTATCGGTCTTCGTTTGGATGAAAATTTCGTCCGATTCGTCGATGTTAGGCTTCCTGCAGAGATCCAAACATCGCTTTGAATGAAACTTGATCCTGGTAAAAAATATAGAAAAAAATGTCATAGCCAGTGCAATAGACGATTCAAAAGTTGACGAGGCTTACTTTTTTTTCCAATTTTAAAACTAATCGAAAATTCCATTTTCGTTCTAAAAAATTAACCAGATCAGAAACTACAATAAAAGTCTTTCTTTATTTAAAATTCACTAAAATCACTTCAATTGCCAATATTCCTCGAGGCCTGATTAACGACTGGCATCGCAGCAGCCCCGTAATAAATCATGTTTTTTTTTTTAAGAAATGGAAACTCCATCTCCAGGAATAATTTTTTCGATACTTATCGACAGGCTCGCCCCTCAACCTGAAGATCCATCCGTCAATCATGCGAAAGGAAGAATAGCTCGCAGCTTCCTCCTTGCCTGTGCTGCCGGCGATATTTGTACCCCCGTGACCTCGGAGTCATCGACCGCCACTATTCATCCCTCGGATTTTCACAAGATTAGGCAAATTCGCAACGGATCTCTTGAAATAACTATATATATATATATAATATACATATACCGCACTGGCGCATCGATCAATATTTCATGCGGATAATGTCTGTCTCTTTTTACCTCCCCCATTCTTCGTTAAGGAATTGCGGAAAGTGCAAACGGGCCGACGTGGCGTTGCATCCGACCGAAACGTTGAATTATTATTATCGAAGAGATAATGTGCGTCTATAACCCCCTTGAGAGAGGCCGGGTAGTCGGTATGGGCAAGGATACTCGGTTACGAGGCTGCTCTTGAATTCTCGAGTACCTTACACTTGAAAGCTGCTGGAGGATTTATAATGAACGCGCGACTTTCTTGAATCAGGTTGAACGTTAAATCTTTTTAATAATTCATGAAAAAGTGTTTGTTACATTTCTTTTTTCACTGGTTAAGCAGGCCTTCTTAATATCTTGCTTATTTTTCCTCTTCTTCAGTTACGTAGCTTAACTTTTTAAAAGACTTTTAAGCCAAATTAAACAAGAAGTCGTTGAAATGCACTCCTACCGGGACTGTGAAAGCTCAAAAAATTGCAACCTTTCTTTAATGTTTCCTGTCTATTAAATAAACTGCATCGACGCAATGCATTTGACTAATACAGTGCCGTAAATAAATGCATTGACAAAAATGAGGTAAGTACAATCCGGAAATTGAAACTGATACTGCGAACCGCAGAGAATTGCGTCGAGTAATGAAAGTTCGGCACGGCTGTAAAAAGCCCAGTGTTAGGGTTTACACTCGGTAACCGCAAACTGTAGTAGGCAATTAAACTCGACGCAGTAACGATTATAAACATTTACTCCCATCCGCCTTTAGACTAAGAGTGGTTGTGAAGAAATTTTAGTAATCTGGGAATAGAATATTAACGTTGAGGTGAGACGGTATTATTTTTAAGACGCCTGTTCACGTTTCTCAACGCGATTGAACATCGCCGACGGCAGCGCATGCACAATAACCGCGCTCAGATAGATTTCAAGCGCCCGTTTCTCTTTTCGAACTCTGCTCGTTCTCTCTCTCTCCTCCACCTACCAGATCCTCGCTTTCTCTCCAGCGAGAACGATAAAAGGCAACGCCCACGAACCCGCTTCCTCTTTCGTTTTTTTCCCCCCTTTCCCTGTCAGTTTCTTCCAACCGTGTTTTTTTGCCGGGTCCGTTCATTCCGCTTTTAGCCGCGACGCGCTTTCCTGCCTGGCTGGATCTCGTTACACGTGGCTAAAGTAAAGATTGTAAAAATAGAGAAAGCCGAAAGTGCCGTGGGAAGGCGGCTTATCCAAACCCTTTTTTGCGGTACGGGACGCGAGGGCCCTTTTTTTTTTTTTTACCTGTTCGATGCGTAAAGAAGGCAAAGTGATCGCGAACGTAATATTTGGAGGAAATTGTTTTCTCTCCGTTACAAAAATACTGCTACTTAAACAGCTCCGTTCGCAATAATTCAAGTTTCAAAAAAACGAGTTCACGGGACTTCCGTTTCATTTACCTCTATCTCTTCTTACTTTTTGCGCCTTGAGTGATCAAGCCGGTCGGACAGTAGAATTCGCTACGGCTTTTCTTTATCTCTGGCGGGTGTAAGGGTCATCAGTAGCAGAGTAACGATCTTTGTTTCCTCTCGGACAATAGACGCAGTGGGCACTTACGAGCACGAACGCTGCTCGTAAAGTCAAAATTGCGAGGATCACCGCAAACGAGACTCGCCGTTCTCTGCGACTCGCCACTTCATCAAAGCTTTATAAAAGCCGGCCTCTGTTCAAGAGAGGCCGCAATCGAAGATAGTTCGCTGCAATGAGCCTCGGTGCCATCGGTCAGACGGAATACAAAGGCACGAGATAAATAAAGAAAGTAATCGAACCGCATCGTCATGGGCCTTGTTTTCCAGCGGTGAATAGTAATTAGCGAAGATGAGAAGATCGAAAGATGCAAATGGGAGAGAATAACAGTCGAAAATTTCGTTCTCTTTTCAATTGTGAGAGGTAGCATATACTACTATTTTTATGGAAAAACAATGATTCATATTTAAAAATTTATTCATTTTATGCAAATTGAGGTTTCCTGAAAGAAAAATCGCGAAACAATAGCTTAGACAGAGCCAATCAACTTATTCCCTTTACTATTCAGGCAGACACTTGAAGGCAATTTGTCCGCAAGGCTCATGACAATTTCGATATTTTTTTACAAAAATTCGAAAATGAAAGAGAGAAGAAACGAGATCGAAAAGTTTTTAGATTCGAACAAGGCCAGCCAAGCTCTCGCGAGCTTTCCTCCTCTTTTTTTTCCTACAAGGCACTTAACGCCGCGAGCGTGCAGGAACTTTTTTATTGGAAGCCGCCTTTTACGACACTTTTTTAGTAGTTTCATATTTCTAGTTCTCTAACGGTCGATCCCTTTTCTGGATTTTCCAGCCGATGCAATAATAAGTTCTTCTTCGAGGATCGGTCCAACTTCTCAGGCTGCTTACTTTTTCTCTCGATTGCGTTTTCATTGCTTTAACGAGCCGCTTCGTAAATAAACTTTGTCCCCTCTCTCAACAAATAGCCCAGTTTTACGATTAAACGGCGAGCAAGAAAAGGTCGCCTTGGATCCGTGACTGAGAATTAATCACGCCACTCGAAAAATTACAGCTTCACCGCACCGACTTACCCTGGTTATAAAACACTTCGACGCTCGGCGGGATTTCTCCAGAGATATAAAAAAGTGACCTCAATCTTTCGAATCCCAGGCTCGACGGCATTTATTCGACTCGCCCCTTTTTGCACATTTTACCAGGAGGACTAGTAACGGAGATTCAAAAATTCGTTAAGAGGAACGTGAAACGGCGCCATTTGCGTGCAAAACACCCCAGGCCGCATAAAGCGTCATTATGCGCCATGCAATTTGCACGGTTCCCTGGCTCGCCGCGTACATATATTAACTCGCGACTTCTCGTTACATCTCTCACCCTCTTCCTTTTCCTGGCGCTCAGACCGCATTTTCTTTCAAGTTGCTACACCCAACTCTCGAGTTTTCGAGTTTTTTTACTTCCCCCCCTGTTTTTTCCTTTATCTGATTCTCCCATTTTATCTCGTTTTCGCAATCTTCCTCGTTTTCTGATTCCACCCATCAAGCGCAAATTTCTGATTCAAATTCTTTTGGTTTAATCTTTTTCCTTAATTCCAATCACCAATTCAATCTTGTATAAAATAAAAGAAAGTGTCAATAATCCTGGTCTCTGAAACTGCAAAAGCGTTTATTAATTCAGCGAGAAAATTAAACTTCAATTCAAGCTTCGTCTGAGCTAAAAGTTTTGGATTCTTAAAATCGTAATTTGATCGTCAGAGAAACGCTATAAAAGTTAAACTTTTAATTTTCTTGCGTTCTTCATCAATGCCGTAAATTAAGATGCAGTACCTCTACTCTTTATCATTTATCAACATAGATAATCAATCTTTTAAAGCTCTTCGTAAACTAATTGTGCTCCCCATTACAACCATCAACCCTTTTGACAGAAAAACTGTTAAAACTATTATAAATATAAATATAAATATAAAAACTATCATATTTTTTTTTAGAGTTTTTTTGTTATTCAAATCGTTCAGTCGTTCGGTTTTTCGCCTTAGGTTGATGTTTAAATTTATTTATCGCAAGCCTATTACCGCCATGGTACGTAGCTAATCGTAAAATCAAGAAAAGCTGTAGCATTTCTTCATATGACGTTTAATAGAAAGATGAATAAATAGTAACTTGTACTTTTTACTTTTAAAAGCAGCTGTTTCTGACAAACTAACGTTAACACTAAAGCTTAATTTACGTGGATAAAAGTTTAAAGAATTTGTCTATATTTCTAATTAACGTATGTATCAGTCAATCAGATTTTCTCTTTTAATCTCGTGAGTTAACTGTGCGTGGACAGTAAATATTTGTAGCAAATTCAGAACTTGTAACTTTGCTATTCTGATAAAATAGTTTTAATCAAAGTACGATTGATGCAGCTTCAACGAGTTTTTAAATCAAATAGGAATAGCTTGGTTTATTTATCTACCTAGCTATTTAATTACCATAATTAAAAAGTAGATTAGCGAGATACTTATGTGTCGTTATAAACCTAATTTTGACCTCATAAATATTTTATAGAAAAGACTAATTTCATTAGAGGTTTGAATAAAACGAAGGCTATTACGTCGGAACGCTTAAAGCTGATATACCACTACACTTCAATAACTCCAAAGAACAACGTGCGCAAATTATCCCTTGCTTTCGGATAACCCGTTTAATAAATACAGCCAATGCCCGTCATGCCTCATGATTTCAACGTGCGAGTCGAGTCCTGCAAAAACGATCAATACATGTTTTATTAAACGGCAAAGATGGTAGAGGAAGGATTCCCTCGAGGATACTAGACCAGTAGATCCGGGGAAAATCGTTCGGATTTTCCGGTTCCCTGGAAAAACCCTGAAGGGACTTGCTGCTGATGTTTGGAGGGGATGGTAGTGAAAAGAGAAAATAATTGATGACGTAACAAATGCGTTTCCACCGACGCATCGGCAAAGTGGCGAGAGCACATCTCAGCCGACCCACAAATAAGTTAAGCAGCGCTGGATGCGATCAGTATTTGGATGGGAGACCACTACCTACGCAACTTTGTGCGATTAGTTTCTACAATGTGAACAAGAGGCGTGGAACGCGCAATGTGACATAGAAACCAAAATCGAATATTCCGATGCGGCCATGCCCGGAGCGGGTTTTTCTAATCAGGATTTATCCCACTGTGTTTACCTGCAGTAGGTTTTCTCCTCTCTACGAGTAAACCCACGGACAAATACCGAGATGGATTTAGTAGGAGATAATGTGTGATGTAAAAAGAAAATAGGAAAATGAAAAATTAAGGATAGAGATGAAGCGAGGACCATCAAAATTCTTGAAATAAAAACAGAACAAATGCTTTCCAAGTTTTATGAAGTAAACAATTTAACACTTCATATAACTTCTATTATTAACATTAATTTATGTAAATTTCAAGACATTTTTATATAGAATTATAATACTTGTTGTTTTGAGCAAGACGTTAATATACTTTACTTATTATTACTAATTGCATAGTAGTACATCGAAATAAAAAACGGAATGATATTATAGATTTTTGTGAGACTCTCTAATGAGCATTTTTTTCCCAAAAAACGAAGAAAAATAAATGAGCGATTCAGCCAATCTTGAGTATGAGAGAGCAGGGATACCCTGTGGCGAATGCTGAATTCTCTGGTGGGAAATAAAATTTACCGAGATTCCAGGCCGGCCTCCCCCGCAGTGATCAATCTTTTATGAATTCGCGTGAATCATTCCAAGTATGAGGGTCCAAACTTACTTTTCAAACGAATTCATTAGTGTCGAAAGAGAGGAAGCCACATTTATTTATTTAACGTGGTCGTTTTGAGAGGCTGCGGTGACGACGGCATCCGCGATTTCCCAACATAAAAGCCCTATTTATTGATGTTATGAAATATTTAACAAGTGATTTGATTAGTTCCTCCCCTAAAAAAATGATGACCGGAAGTAGTGAAACGTTTTATGTAAACTCAATGTAATTGGTTGTTGAATTAAGGCGGTAACATTAAAAAAACCGAGTTTGTAAACGTTTGATAATTAAAAGTAGAGAGCTTTGAGAATTAAAATCCTCTCTTTAAAAAGTAATGGCTTGAAGTAGTGAAGCATTTTAAAACTCAACGTGATTGTTTGTTGAATTAAGATACTAAAATTAAAAAAAAAATCGAGTTTGTAAACGTTTAATAATTAAAAGTAGAGAGCTTTGAAGTAGAGAGTTTAATTAGAGTAAAAAATAAAAAAAAAACTTAAAAGTAATAACGAACTAATATTGCCATTGGTTTTGTCTGTTATTTAATTTATTTATTTATTCGCCAGAGTTACAAATAACATTTGTCGATCAATACAAAGTATAATTATAAACGTAATAACACACTATACCGTCGCAAATCCTGCAGAGGAAGATAACTTCCTGTTCGCAGGTCCGGATTAACAACAAGAAACTGGTTTAGTTTTACTTAACAATAATAACTTCCAGCCGTACACCCGCACATCTATTCGTGCAAGTATTAGGCCATGTCGGACTTCCAATACATGGCCCATACTCGCTATCTCACTCACACCAGGTTAGGCAAAATAAAGACAGTGGAACCTATCACCCAACTCTTTTAATATACATAATTTGTGTCTAGCTATAATTGACAGTGATATAATCTTTATATAAATATAACAATTTTATTATTATTCTATTCTATATACTAAAACTATTCAAGTAGATTCCAGTTTTTGTATTTATAACAGTAATAGGTAGTTTACTTCGCAATAAAAAAAATTTGAATAAATTTCTCATTTCTAACTTGGCAAAATTTGGCAAAATTTTGCTTTATTTCATTATGCAAGATTTCCTTTTTCCATTTTGCCTTCATTTCGCGTTCAGTAGAACTAGCACGCTACACCGGCAGTCCATGAAGTGAAGCAGTAGCACCAGCTGCATGTTAATGCTCGCGAATAGTGCCTGGACGACAGCCAAATGAATTAGCCTATGCATGTAAGAACGAAAGCTTGTGTTTATACTTACAGCGGTTATCGGTGGAAGAACATTTTAGAGGGCTGTTGCGTATAGAGCGCAGGCACATTGGCTTATCCTTCCTATTTTAGATGGTCTTACTTTTTAGACACTTCAGAAGTGTTAGACTAATACATTTTATAAAGACAAACACTTTTCCCGCGATATCTTGTGTGAATGAGTTCATCCATGTTTTAAAATAATTAAGGATATGTAAATTTGTTAAAATATCTAATGAATGTACTTAATTGTATTACTTAATTGCTCTGGGACTACATTAATGAGTCTGCAACTAATTCTATTACATTTTAAATAAAAAATTAAATTAATTAATAATATAACAACAAATCTAAAATAAATTTTTGAAGAAAATGTAGAATAATGTAGAGTAAGTTAAAACATGATGACATATCGTCGGTCAGCAATAAAATTTTAAAACTTTCTTCCCTAAAGATTGAACGTTATTGTACAGTTTATTCGAGCACCGCACAACAAAGCCGAAAATGCCGATTAGGCAGTTTTTAAAAGACAATATATGCCTCCACTTTCTTAAGAATACCTTTTTTAAAGCTCTCAACTTCCGTCTTTTCCGCCTTTCTCAGCGTCAAGAAAAATGCACTCCGGGCATATACATAGACTCTTGCTTATATCGCCTCACCTTTTTCCCCTTATTCTTTTGTCGGTCTTTTCTTTCTTTTTCGTTTTTTTTAATGCATTTCGCAAATCCATCTCTCTTCGTCTTGCTTGTCTTGCTGAGCTGGGCTCTCTCCTTTAGATAATAATACACTTCTCTTTTGTCTCTTTCCCTTTCAGTTACTCTATTTACGAGAATTCAGCCTCGCGAGAGTACTACCGAGTGACTGTAGGAAGAATAAGGGTCAAATTTTTCTTTCCCTCGGTACCATCTGGTTAATTCTTATACGAATTAAGTATATTTACATCTGCAATAGAATTCCTACCAGTGTTTAGAGGGAGTATATATACAATATAAGTATGTCTCTTTTTCTGTGTCTGCGAGTAAATACCATTAAGCAATTATCATTTTAGTTGAACTAGATATCTATAGAATACACTTTTTTCTCTTATAATTATAATTTGTAAAGTTTTGTAATAAAAGCACACATGCGCACTTGAGGGTTTCACCTTAGAATATCAAATACCAAATTTTCACGGAACTAAACCAAATTGAAGTCATCTAAAAGGGCTTCTTAAGCGGAATTTCCATTACAGGCGGATTGAGGACGCGCCGAATCCTGCAATTCCCTTACCAAGCCAAAATCGAATATTCAAAACCCAGTGTATTTTCCAAGTAAGATGGAAACTGAGCACTATAAATGCACCAAAGCTCGTTTTACGATGTCACGATATAGCGAGCGGATCTACCCCGAATACCGTCGGGATAATACACGATATTCTAACATTAAAGCTAATTTTCCTCGTAGAACTCGACCGTTAGTTTTGAGAAGAACTGAGATTGTCGTGAATACTGACCTTCGCTTTCCCCGGCTGATGATATTCCTAGTTTATAGAGACAAGAAAATCTTTTTGTAATGGAAAAAAACTCAAGAATGTAAGAGCTAAACTTCCTTCCGAATTAATTAAAGATTTGTATACAAAATAAAGTTTCGGGAAAATTTTTGTTTGATCTACTTTTAAATGCAGTTGGCTGTAATGTAATAGCAATTTAGACTTTTTAGTAGAATATACGAAGAGCGGAGTAGACAAAACATTTATAATCTTCGAAAAGTTTTTCAAAAAATAATCAGGAAAAGTTTATTCAAGTAAAAGTTTTATTTATAATAACTAAATTAAAATGCGCTTGAACAATTCTTCATAATAGTTCAACCTCAGATTTCCTATTTTGAATTTAATTAAGCTAATTATTAGTTCCTTACTCACATCCAGCATTGAAATCAACAAGCATATGAAGCTCCCAATTTACCTAAAACCGACTCCTTTTTCAAAGCCATCGAACCGCAAATTCATTAGCTGGAAAGCCTTCCGTAAGCATGGAAACGCACACGAGCGATCGACGTACAGCAACGTGGGAATAGCTGCTTCGCGAGAGGGAAAAGCATAATCGGCCCGAAATCTACTCGAAAATCGCTTAATCGTTCAAATCGAACGCAAATCCGCGCGCGGTAGACTCGCTTCCTCCGACTCGCGCGCTTTCAACGAGCAGCTATACGTTTGCGGGAAAACCTTCACTCTTGATCCGTGACTACGCGCAGATTATCTCGGCTCTTTATAATGCATGAATTCCGCGGCATACTCGAGTGTCGAATCCTGTAGAAGCAGTTTTGCTAATCTCATCCGAGCCAATAATGCTGTGCGCTATAAGCTTTTCTATTTACCTCCGAATTTCAATTTCAGATCGTCCAGAATTTGTTTTAATAATCCTTTGTAAGGAAGAATAATATTTACTATTTTTGCAAATTCATCTCAAACAATACAAATAACTTGCAGCCAGGCACCAGAAATTGAATAAAAATTGGTATTGACTTTTGAAATTCGATAAAAAGTATTTGCGTATCGGAATTTCATTATTTACTGAATCAAAGAAAATAAAGAAAATAAAGTTTAGCAGTCGGTATCCATTCCATCTTGATCAACATTTACTTTTTTTTAAAACGAGATTGAGAGCCTCTTGGCATTCATAGATTTTTTATAGATGCATCGATTCAAGCCAACTCCAATAAGTATGCACATTTTTGTTGAATCAATTTTATTTTAATGCCAAGCACGTAATGTTACGGGTACGGATCTTTGTATCAAAGAATAGATATTTGAGTAAATTTGGGAGCTTTGCCAGGGAAGTAGCTGTAATAAGACTGCCTAAGTAGCAATAAAAAAAACTAGTGCGGGAGCAGAAGGGGTTTTGTGGCCGATGGAGGTCCACGACTCCACCCAAGTGTTTTTTATGTATTTTTTC
>JAWWML010011319.1:0-29013 GCA_035047165.1 Ormyrus rosae | reverse complement strand
CATATTTTAACATTAGAAAACATATCCCAAAGTTACAGGAAAATCCATTACCCAAATGTCGTATACTCTCCTTGTCAAAAAGTTCCATAAATTCGCGGTGGCCATCGGTAGACTTGCATAATTTAGCGAAGCCCAAAGAATCCTCTATCGTAAAAAATGCAAAACGGAAAACAGGGCACCGCAATAAGCTAGACCGCAGTCAAAGAGAGGACAAGAGGGACGTGCAGGACAAAGAGAGGGGGGAAAGTAAAGCGACGAGCGGCCCTTTCTGCAACTCTTTATGAATGCCCGAGCAAACTTTTCGTTCTGAATTAACGAGTGCCGTTGACAAAGGCGATTTAGAGCGCAGAAAACAAAACGAATCCATTAGGCATTTTCGAGGAGCTTTGCCAGGAGTAAGAAGCTTTCGCTGATCCCGCAACTGCCGTGATTTTGTTTTTATACTTCGCGTTCATTTACGAGATGACAATATTCTTAAGGTTGAAATAGACATCTTAAAACTGAGTTTTTACACTTTTGCTTATACTACTATTTACGTAAAAGAATGAATTTTTTATTCAATCCAATGCAGCATTTAAAGCTAAAAAAATGCTTTCCGAATCCAAGATAATTCGTCCCTCAAAAAAGGAATTCCCCACTAATACCTCTTACTGAATAGCCGCTAATAACCTCCAAGCGAACGACACTAAACCCGACAACTCTTCTAATCAGCGACCGCCAATAAACATCCACTCCCCCGTTCGAAGAGAGAAACGCACACCCACCGGAATTCACTCCAGGCTCGGCCGGTCGCGTCCGTGACTCCCCGTATATATACCCGTTCGTCTTTGTCGCGGTCTCCCTGCTTTATTTATCATAATTAGAATGATTTAGCGTCGGGGCAACGGTGCAATCAGGAAACTCGTTCCCGCGGCGAATGAGTTGTCAGTGCGCGATATTTCGCCTCGGATCGTCCTCGTCGTCGTCGTCGTCGTCATCGGTATTTTCGCGTCGGCGTGGGAAAAAAAAGGAGCGACTCCCGGACAGGTTTCAGGGATGGACTCTCCTCTCGGCGCCTAACGAGATGTCGCCGCGCGACGTTTACCGGGAGCTTTTAATTCAAGAGACGCGACCGGAGTTATAGAACCTGCTCTCTCTCTCTCGCTCGCGCGCGGCTTTGAATCACAGATGCTGCTTAGAAATTTAAAGAGCTTCGCCGGGGAATTTTGCCGCCGCGGTGATTATATCTGTTCCGGGAGTGTATATACATATATACCTTTTTAGCCGATGAGTCTGTTGGATGTGTGTTCTGTTTTGTAATTCCGTCCCATCCATCATCGCGCCGATGTCGCTGTTCCGCGAACCGAACCGACATCGCCCCGATGAAAAAGGAACGGAGCGGGAAACGGTTTTAATAGCTCCTATTTAAATATTTCCGCCGAGAGTATCGGTAACGACGGCCGTTAAACCGCAAAATTTTATTAAAGCGCGCGCACTCTTTTTTTATCCTCGAAATTTCACGGACAGAGAGCCGTAATTTGTCGGTCCTTGTAATGCTCGGGGAAGGTAATGCGCTCCTTTACGTCGGTATACATGCTCCGAATGATTTTTAAATCGCCTATAATTCTTTATTGCCAAAGCGTTTCTTCCGACTTAAAAGTTGATATCAGTGTAAAATGTGTGGCTGAAAACAATTTTTGGAATACTTTATTATCGAGCACTAAAAGTTACGCAACTTGCGTTAAATTTGCGCAGAACCATAAATTAAAATGAAAAACCAAAAAATTGTTACAGAAAGGCGCTTAATTACTCGAAGGAATTCGGGGAAAGCATTTATTTAACATCCGTTTTTCTGACATACTTTCGTAGACGTAGGAGTGCATTACTCTCTTTCAGCAAAAAGAAAGGGAAGGAAAAGATATTCAACGCTCGCCGTACAAAAGCGTAATTACATATTCGCAGATAGATTGAGCCGCGGTGTAATTCATTAATTTTTCGTGTTAGAAACCGTTACGGCGGGGGGGAGGAAATTCCGTTTTCTTCAATTACCGACGTCCACTAAATTTTCCGAAACAACGAATCAACGAGTATTCCTTTAAATTTATCGAAAGCAAACTTTTAATTTCGCAGAATCCAAGTAGTGTATTTAATCGATCAATATTTACGCAATCTTTTGCGGCTCTTGGCGGTTCTGTCCCGATGCTGGAAGAGAAATACGCGAGCGGCAAAGAGCGGTAAGCAAATGTGCACGGAAAGGGAATACTCGGATTTTTATACCGCATTACGAGAGGGACTTGCCTTTAAAATCAGTGCAAATATGCGCGCGTTGAAGGGTTTCGTTGTTTCCACTTATGATGATTAAATATTGATTTACCTGGCATTACGCAGGAGGGCTCTCAAGAAAGCGTGTAAACGCGGATTATTTGAACTGGAGTACACCGACAAAAATGCAGAATAATTCCATAGTGTATTAAAAGGCCATGAATAAAAGTAATATACGATCCTTGAATTTTTTTACGAGTCGGAATTTCAGTTTTTCCAGGCTAAATTGTACGAGGTCGAAAAAGAGGGGAAGTGAACCTGGACAAGTCAGGAAGCGAAATTCAATATAAGCTCATGTTGCATTCTATTAACGATCCTGGCAGATCCTTCGCACCTGGATAGATGAATTAGTTAATGCATCGAGAAAACTCGTTAGCGAAATTGCCGTAAAATTAACTCGGGGAGTAAATTACATATTTTTTATGCAATAGTCTTTTTGGAAAAGTAGAAGAAGCTTTTAACCCTTTTCTGATTTAATGCCCGTTTACTTCAAGCGTTAAGAGTACATTATTTTCTAAGTATCTTCTGTTTGGACATAAATGTGTAGAATTACATTGAACGTTCTCTCTGAAATTCTCAAAGAAGTCCAAGTAAACTTAAAAAAAACTGATACATCTTTTGAAATAGTTATTGCAAGTTTCTTAAACTGAACTTTCGACCAATGAGGAAACTCGCCATTAGAAAGTAAAATATTAAAATAATCTCTGGGAAAAAAAACGGAAGCCTTTTAAAACAGGCAGCCTTTCATTAATTACTCAGCAGTTAAAGCTTGACTTTACAGTCAACAAAGCAGGACTCCCAGGACTCGCGGATAATGAGGGAGACATTTTAGCTATTAGCAGACGGCAATTTTCCGCGTTTGTTAACGAATTATATTCGCGCTTTAAAGAGAGTAGACGGGCAGGAGAAGAATAATATCTCGCGACACCTTTGCGAAATAACGGCGCGCGACAGCAGAGCGGGAGGGGAGAAAACGCGGGAGAGCGCGTAATATTTTTCTTTTCACGCGCGCCTCTCGCCAAATGAAAATGCGACGACTCTCCCGAGGGGGAAGGAAATGCGCGCGTTGTGTTCTATTTTCCCCGACGCGTATTTACCTCCGCATTGATTGGAGGTAAATGGGGGTGCAAAAATGAGCAAGTGAAACTTGGCGCGCTTGTGTAAAAGTGCAATTTTTCGGTGCTCCCTTATAAGTTTCCTTTCGTATTATGCTGCTGGAAATTCGAACGTTCAAAATGTCCGCGCGATATGGCTGCTAAAGATAGGAATTTTTTAAAGTTTTTGAAATATTTGAAAAGTAAGTATGTACCGAACTTTAGTCATTTTTTAATCTTAATATATTGATATTTTTATAAAAATAAATGACATCATTGCTTTCGAGTACATTAATTAACTTGCTTTTTTTCATCCGTCTTTGCAAGACAAGCAGAGAAAAATTGTCACGGAAACGATTCGAAGCAAATTTTTAAATATAAAACCGAAGGAGCCAGGAATCCGGCCCGTAAGAAAGGCTCGCGAGCTTCTTAGGGGCGTTGCTCTCTCGCATTTTCCGCGAGCCGCCGTCATTTTCCGAGCGACGACTGCGAGCTTATAAATAAGCCTTTTTTCCCGGCGCGTGCGCGCGCGCACAAAGACGATGGCATAATTTATCGCGCTGCGCCATGGGAATGGAACTCTCTTTGAGAGCGGCGCTGCTAAGAGCTGATTAGCAGTACACCCGTGTCAGTCTCTGCGTTTAGCTTTGGAGTCCGTTGCTTTGAACTTTTTTTCGCGCTCAGGGGCAAGTTTATGAAAATGATCGAGAGGTCGATTTTGAGCTTAAATATGAGATTCTTAATTTTTTGGAAATTTTTTAAGAGAGAATCTCGAGGCTCGCCTTTGAATTGGGCTTAGTTTTAATGGATGACAGGTGAAATTGACGTTCGATTTACCTTAGGAGGTGATCATAACTTATATAGGTAATAGAGCGGAGATGTTTAAATAAAAAACTTTGATCAAAAGGCAACTTAAAAGGGCACATTAAAAAACTTAGAAGATATATAAATTGATTCTATCGGAGTATGGATTTGATATAATAAATATTTCTGCCTCTTTTCAAAAAATTAGTGCAATTACGAGTAAATTCAATAAATTAAAGTTATAATTTCAATATGTATTAATTGGAATGTGCTTAATCGAATTTCCAAGATTAAACAGCCGAGTAATTTGTTTACGGTACAAATAAAATTTGCGTTAAGATTAATATAATAATATTTTAACTTAATGAATTAAAAAAAATGTAATAAATAAGCACAAAAACAGCTGCCAATTTATTGGCACTTAACGTCCTCCTAATTAACTTATCGTTCCAATATTATCTCCGAGATTCATTAAAATCAATCTATTTCGACAACATAATTTCAAACTATTCTATATTTAATGAATTATTTATTTTTGTATTATTATTTTATTTTTATATGTCTATTTAAAAATTTAATAAATATTTACATACAAATTTTGTTATATTGGAATATTTAAATTCCTAAATAACAGTTTTTGAAACTCCATTATAAAGCTCGATTTCGCGCAAGCTTGAATGAAAATTAAATGAAATTTGTATGCGAAATTGAAGCGAATTCACTGCATCGTTTAAAAGTTAGTTACGGGGCAAGTACATACATACATACATACGTACGTACATACATACATCCAGGCATTTAAAAAAAAAAAAACTATTTTTTTGGACTCTCTGAACCTAAATATGTGCTTCTACGTCAAAATATGAGATAGCAAAAAAATGATGCCGTTCCAAAGTTTTCTCTATGAGAAAGCAAAAAGTCTGATGACTTAAATCGATAAAATCAGATGAATGAAATAATATTAAAAATTCTGATTATACAAACATTTTTAAAAATTCAAATCTAAACCAAAACCTAAAATTCCCGCCACTTTTCTCCGATCCCCATCTATTCGCGCAGTTCAGAGTAAAAAAAAGTCGCTCGGCAAAGTCCTGCCAAATGATAGAGGAAGACGGGAAGAGCGAGAGCTGTTAAGTAGCCTTCGGAAAGAAAGATAGGAGATTACAATACGTACAGAGCTCCGGGGCCGCTTCCTCGTTATTAATCAAGATGCAACGACCGTTACGCGGCCCTTCGTCCCGGCGCTGCGATAAGTTATGGCATTCAATGCAAATCGATGCCGATCGATCGGTCGATCCGGACGCCGTACCGATGTCGCGCAAAACCTGCCTTCCTAAATTCATCAGACTGAAATTTCAGCCGCTATGACCAAATGTCGGATTCTTCAAAAAAACGGTATTTCTTTCAGGAATTCGGTATTTTTCGCGGCCGACTGTTTTCGCAGCTTTCAAAGTACCAGCTTTTATAGATAATAATTGTATATTTAGAAATTGATGAACGATTTATTGTCATTAGGATTCAAATGTTTAAACTACGCAGATGAGCTTGTTCTTTCGATCAGTCTTTTGCAAAATAAAAATATTTCTCATGAACCTCAAAATTGTTTTAAACTGTTTATTGCCAGACTTGCGCCACTTTGCAAGTCTGAATTTAACCCTGAAATCATTTAAAGCCAGTATTGTAATTTTAAGATCCACTAGGAATACATCCGCTGCGAAGAAACAATGCTCATAATAAATATTTAATAAACTTGTTTATTTTTATATATAGGTTATTCTTTCTACATTTTATATAAAGATTATACCATAAAAACTGTATTTTCAAAATCTCTAATTTTAAATTTTACGTCATTTCTATAGGCCACCAATCAGATCTCGTTTTTAACGGTTTCACTTTTCTCGTGTATCACTTTTTTAACAGAGGATTATATTTTTATACGCAAACTTCAGAAAAATCCACACTTCAAGATCATAAAGTCGTAACCATTAATATCTAACTAAGGATTCTTTGAAATTCTCTGGCATTCATAAGTATTTTTTTCAAAGAAATACAACAAGATAAGAACGTAAACACTTCGCCATCATCATTAAAAATCGCGTCCTTAAATCCCTAATAAGGGTTTCTCCGAAGCAATCCGTGCCACTACACAAAACGCACCGAAATCAACGAAACTTTTCCCTGCAAATCTTCAACTAACGATTCCCAGAATTAAAAAAAAAAGAGAGAAGACTCAAAGGAGCCCCGTGTTCCACACTCCTCGCGCCATTAGCATTAAGCCGCGGCGGCGGCGGCCTGAAATCGGCGAGCGAAATCGCGAAAATTAGCCGCCGCGGCGAGCGGCTCTGGAAATTTCACTCCGAGATAAATCATAGTCCAAAAGAACGAAAAGCGCGCACACACACGGACGCGAGCCCCGCAAAGTACCGAGGGAAAAGAGATGAGATTACAGTACGTAGCGCGGCGCGGGGGCTTCCTCGTTATTAATCAAGATGTGCACCGCGCGCGCGCGGCGACCGTTACGCCGGCATGCGCGCATGCGCGCTGCCACTTTTCAGAGGCTCGTGCGCCTGGATAAGTTATGGCATTCAATGCAAATCGATGGCCGATCGATCGGCGCACAGACGATGCACGAGCGCACGTATACGGCCGATGTCGCGACGGGTTTCATGAATTTGGACGAGCCGAGTGTTTATGGCTTCTGGTGGCTGACGCGCGTCTTCATCGGCGATGTCGCTGCGCGAGAGGAATTTTAGGAGGCTAACTGTACTCGGAGGCAAATTTAATTGTTAGAAATTTCTTGCTTGCTTATTCCCTTATTTTACTTATTTATAAAGAGATATTTAAAGACAAAGCTTTCTATTATTAGATTCTATTAAATGTTGATTTTTTAAATCTTAAATTCAAGTACAGTTTCTCAAACAGATCCTTAACAAACATCAAAATACTCGACTGAGAGACGTGTTCTACTAAAAATTACTACATTTTTTAGTAATGCGGAGACAAACTTGCATTATCCTAAAAAATTATTATAGTATATCTAAAATTTAATTCAACTAAATCAATTTTTAATATAATTGTAGTAAAAATTGAATATAGTTTAATTAAATTTTAGTATATAGTATAGTAATTTTTGGTAGAAAATTTCTCTCAGTGTCGAGATTATACTATTTATAAATATTAGAATATTCCAATAATCGATTAGCTTGATTTTTCTTTCTTCTCAGCTTTGCAAATCTTCAGTAAATCCTTCTGTACAATAGATGAGACGCAGATCATTTAATAATCCAACAAATTTTCAATAAAACCTTTCGTTCTCAACAAAGCTGATTTTATTATCCAAAAAATTAAGTATACTGTATATCTGAGTAACTGATGTTCTGATCAAATACGAATAAAAATACTATTAAATGTTGCTTCTGATCTTATTGTTAAAAATTTAATCCAATTTTAATAATAATTTAGTGGGTATAAATGTGAATTAAGAAGTAAACAACTGCAGAATAAATTAAAAGGCTATTGATTTCATGTGCATTTATTAAAATTATGTTCAATAGAAGTTCAATTTATAAAAATCATTGTCGTGTTGATAAAATCAAATATTTTTTACCATTTTATAATAAAAGTTTTTACAATACATAATCCAAGTCATTTTTAAGATTTAAGTAAATAAAACATTGAATTCATTTTTATGATAACACATTTACTTTATAAAATTAATATAATTTTCTTCCAAGAATTGCAGCGTCTTTCTTTTTTGCCAAAATAATTCACTTAGTTTATGATTGATGGCACTTTCCTCGTATCGAGACATATTAACAAGTTGATCATCCGGTAAACCTTTTATTTGATCTTCAATATCATTATCAATCAAAAATATCTCACTTGATTTGAAAATTCTCCGGTGATAACTAGACTCGACATTTTCGTTTCTAGTGTGGACAAAAATCGTTGATAGGGGTTACTACAAATACTATATTTAAAATGCCTTTTTCTCTTATGCACAGTAAGTTTATGTGCAGTAAATACGTGCTGCAAAAAACTATTTTTCCAACCAAAACTTTTAGTGCAATAGGTACATTGCACAAATCTTAATTTGTTGAGCTTAGATTTACCATTGTTTTTGTACTCATTTAACTTCATCACAAACCTATCACGAACAGTGGAGTCAACATTGATTATCTTATGCTCCTTGCACTTGTGCTTATATTGCTTACGAAAGCTTTTGCCACAAACATCACAACATTGTGATTTTAATCCATTGTGCACTAGTCGCTTATGAGTCTGCAGACTACTTTTATGAAGAAAACTCTGGCTGCAATCGTCGCAGTCAAATTTCATTCGTTTGTGCTTAGCTTGCTTGCTTACGATCATGGAGTATTCGTTAGCAAAGCTCTTGTGGCAAACGTCGCCGTCAAATTTTACACCCTCGGGCGTTTGCAGCTTGGGATTAGCCATTTTGTTTTTAGTAGAAAAGCTCTCGCTACAGACGTCACAGTCCAATTTCACTTTATCGTAGCGTACCACTTGTGAGCGAGCATAAAATTTTTTCTAAATAGTCAGTTATTTTATTCTTTTATGTACATGTCACTTCGCGGCTTCGACGCAACTTACTTAAAGCTAAATTTAGCTTCTCAATCGTCACGTATGATTATTGTTGATCGCAAGCTGGCTGTTTACCGTAATTTCGATCATTACCGAGACCTGTAAGTATAATGCAGTTGTTAACGTCAGCGCTCTGCGCTATTCTGGATTATTAAATAGAATCCTAAATACTTACTCATACAAATTTGTCGTTAATTGAAGATGTTGTTAATATTGTACGTTTTTAGTACGTTTTTTTTTTCATGGGATACAAATTTTTTTAAAACATTGCTAAACCAATTAACTGATCACGTCAAAAGTAGTACACAGACTGACTGTAATATAAATTTTAGTTCGAATTAAGATCTAATAATCAAGCTTGACAATACTGAGTCTTCAAAAGCAATCAAAACATTTTGTTTACTAACATTACAGCTATTAAGATTGAAAGATACTGCCTCAAATTTCATTATTTTAGTGTTAGTACAATTACTATTTGTAGAAAAGTAGACGTCTGATCCTATAAATAAAGGATTTGATGCATATGTTAATTTGTGTGCATACATAAATAATATTTAGTTTTATTTTTAAAAAATATTATGTAATTCTTTAGTAAAATTTTGGGCAAATTTTAGGCTCGCTTTAGGCTATCTTATTGAACTCCGTTTCAATATTTGTCCATTTAATTGAAATTGGCTTTTTAGTTGGTCGGAGTCTACTAAAAATTTCTTCCAGGGAAAAGAATAGTTACAATTTCTCAAAAATTTTGAAGATTTTATATAATCTAGATAAACAGATCAGCCTAATTTTTTTTTTGCTTAAAAATTAATTTTGTAAGAGTCTTGAAAGATTGTCTCGATTTAAAGAAGTAAAGACCTTATCTGTTAAAAATATAAAAACTTTTTTCATATTTTTTCCAGTCTGCCAAAGATTTTGATGACGTAGCATTATTAAGTATATCTTTATTTGTTTTCTGTGCTTCTTATTCATCAAACTAATAATCAATAAATTTTATTTTAAACTCGTTACAGAATTAGTTACATTTGAGTATTTCTCAAGTTCAAGTACTCTCTCTTTTTCGATTTCGCGAAATTGCTAAATGACGTAAGCGAATATTCGATATGATTCATCGATTAAACGAACTTACCTGTAAATGAAGTTCTATCGGAATTGTATGCAGAACCTTCTTCTTCTTCTTCTTCTTTATGTTTTGTGGCGTCAGAGGGAGACTCTATGCGGCCATCAACAATCGAGCTATGCAGAACCTCTTCCTCCAGATCACCAGGTTGTTTGTCTACTTTACACCGATGACACCGCAGCTTTAAAGCTAAAAAAAAGAATTGAAGACCGCCTCGCTTCGCACTTGTTGCGCTCCCGAACTTCATTTTTCAAAGTTAACTATATAAAAAGCAAGGGATCTTTTAAGGGAAGGCTAATTTTTATGTTTTCCTTCTTAATGATGAGTGGTCATATTGAAGCACCTAAAGGGTTGATTTGGATTGGCCAATGTAGAATATGCGTCAAGATTTACTTCATTACTTGTTTGAGATTGAGCAGTTAATTTGAATTTTTAAAAATGAAAATTAATTTTATTCCTCTTAAAAAGTGATTTCACTTTTTAATTTTAAAATAAGTTGGTAAAATTTAAAAAATCGAGTTTTAAACATGCAGTACGTAAAAGTAAAGAGCTTGAAGAATTAGGGTAGAAAATAAAAAAGACTGATGACGTGCTAATGTTAACGTTGATTTTTATTTTCTATATTTAATACATCAGTAGAAAAAGATTATTTTAGAAAGACATCAAATTCTAGCTATCTCTTTTTAAGAACTAATTCTATTTAAAATTAGACCAATAAGAAAAAATTATTAAACATGTACGTTAACATTAATTTTGATTGATAATTTTTAAAGCACAAAGTTGAAATCCTACTTTAAAAAATTGATAACACTTAGATTAATAACAAACATCACTGCACAATTTAGCGAAAATAAACTCTATAATTTACTTATCAAACTTCTTCAAAGCCGCTTTCTTCGTCACCGAAAAGTAAACATATCAGCCCAGAACAGAACTCCTCACTCCTCGGTATAGCTCCAACCCGATGGAAAGCAAGAGCGAAAGAAAGAAGGAAGGTCTGCGCGAGAGCGGCGGATTTTCCAAGGCCAACTTGGGTATTTGCATTGCATTTTAGAGCGTCCCTTTGTTCGGTTCGTCGCCGCCCCGGCGTCTTTTTTGTCGCGCGCTCGGCCTCGATATTTACCACTTTTTGCGCGAGCGGAAGCGTGGGAGGGCTTTTCAGGTGCGTGCTTGGCTCATCGAAAATAATTGCCGGTAGGGGTAAAAAGCGCGGCGGTCGATGCCGCGATAAAAATAATAGCCGCTAAGTGCCGAAAGTGACGGTAAAGAGCATTGATTGGGCTTCCATTTAGAGAAAACTACCGGATGTCACTTGGGCATCAGTCTTGAAAACATTTGGAGTTCAAACATCGACTTGGCCAGATGGTTTATAGAAAGAGTATCGATATGAAGTGTTTTTCGGTTGGTCGAAGAAAATGGTGTTTTTTGTTCCTCTATTAATCTTGATAGTTACTAAATGTGCCGGTGAAGTTACCTGGATGAATAGTTGGGTTCATCAGCTCGAACAACTGAGACCTTATCAAATAACAGCATTTAGAAACAGTTCTATTTCGAGTTCTAGTGAAGTGGATGTTATTCTCGAACAAGTGCTCAGTTTTTTACCAACCACCATTATTGATTTTTCGAAAATAACATTGAAGAGAGATCATGTATTTTCAAGAATGGGACCTTTTACTTACGCTAGAAAATCAACGGTCTTCATTATGTTTTTCACACAAGAGTACTACGCAGAAAGTATCGAACTTGGTCAATTTGAATTCCTCTTGGACTTTTTGGTTGGATTGTCTCCTAGAACAATAAGGCCGAGATGTTTATTAGTCTATTTGAATACAAAGTTTATACCAGAATACTGGTTGAAACAGATGCTTTATCAAGCTTGGTTGAAGAAATTCCTGGACTTCACTGTTGTCAGAATCTCGTCTGTAAGCACCGCGGAAACTGATGTAGATGTGAACAATTATAATCCTTTCACGAAGAATTACAATTTCCATCAATGGACTTCAGGGACGAAACTTTTCCCAGATAAAATTCGTGACATGAGAGGATACAAGTTGAAAATTCCTTATGTTTATATGCCGCCATTTATGTCCTACGAAAAAAGGAAATTCCGGTCTGAACTAGTCGGTTCTGGAATTAGGTTATTGAAAAGTTTTGCGAAAGCTGTTAATTTTACTTTTGATATTGTTGATTTAAAAACAGTAAACAAAAGCGATTTATCCATTGAACAATCTAATGTAAGCAATTCAATTAAGTTGGGTAATGCGATTAAAATAGTGGTTCAATGTTTACGTGAAAGTAAATTTGACATGTTAGCAGTGCCACTTTATCCAACGGACATTAACATCAATGTTGAAAACGTCGAGAAAAGCAGGGCGTATTTTCATGACAAATTTGGTGTCGCCGTGTCTGTGACGGCAATGGTTAAGATAAACACTTCTTTATCCGCGTTTTTCCACTTTTTAATTAACCTATCAACGCTGTTTATCTTTATGGCTTTAGCTTACTTCTTAAAGTTGTCGAAACGATTTTTTGGGTATTTTACAATCATTAGCGTTATTTTGGGTCAATGGACTAAGCCACCAAAGAAAGCTAGAGATAGGATAATATTCTTCTCGATTGTTGTTTTAACAATAACTCACTCGTCCAACATATTTGCTAAAGTGACAGAAAGCAGTGTAAAGTCTTATGAACTACCAGTTTCTACTGCGGAAGACATCGTGACGTCTAATTTGCTACCACAAATCAATGGAGGACTTTATACCTTGTACTTCAAAGACAAAGATACAGAAGAATCATATAAATTCCTCAAGAAAATCCTAGTCGTGGTGGACCGAGCCCAAACTTGCCTGCAATCTCTTCTGACGAATGACAAGCTGCTCTGTTTTACTTCCGACTCGATGGCCAAGTGGTTTATTAAAGTAAATCAAAAACCGGATGGCTGCTCTCCACTGAGATTTTCAGAGTTTGAATTTTTCAGCGTAAGAAGCTCCATGTTTTTCCAACCCGGATCGCCATACGTGGAGAAATTCGATCGTTTCATAGAACGACTCATCGAATTCGGAATATTCGAGCTTTGGGATCGCGAGCAGAAATATGTAAGTGTGTGCTTACACGACCAAACCAAGTTCTTGAACGATTCGAATCACGAGCATCTTAAATCCCAGCTGTTATCGGTACTGATTTATGGCTATTTGTCATCGATCATAGTCTTTATATTAGAATTATTGTACAAATCGCTGAAGCATGAAATACTAAACATCCTCTTGTACAGGTGCTGTAAAAAGTCTTGAACGATACCGACTTCTTTGTACAAAAAAAAGACGTGAAAAATAAACCGTTTGTGAAAGCATTCTGTTGTTATTAAACCAATCCATCGTCATCCCGCGATAAAAGCGTTTCATTTCCCGCGCCTTTCCGCGGGGGCGCAGCACGGATCATAACCAGAACAGGGGGTGAAAAAACAATAAAAGCTCTGCTCTGCTCATTAGCGTAATGGATCGTAAAGACGGTTAGGCAATCGAATTGAAAATCCGAGAATCGCTCGGATTCCTTCTGTCGCGTGCAAGCGATCGCAGTTTCGCAATGCAATGCGATTTCGCTCTCGGAAAAGCAAGCGCACGAAACGGTTCCTTTCCTCCACCACGCTCCTCGTTTTTTCCTCGCCGTGTTACGACCCGTTTATCCCGGGGGGGCACAAACGCGCGCGCGCGCGCGCGAGAGAGTTCGCAACAGCCTGCTTCCCCTTTCTCTTTTCTGCCTTCCTTCTCCTTCTTCTTTTTTTTTTTTTAAGATCAAAAGTCTTGAAAGCCTCGCCAAGTGTTTTGAATCGTAAATAGTCCTTTCCTTCGTGTTGCCGACGCTGCTGTCGAGCCTTTTTTTGTTTAGCCTCTGCCGTTACGAGTGCTTGTTTTCTGGTGAAAGGAGAAAAGTACCTACGTGTCTTAAAGTTCAAGCTTTCAGTGGAATGGAGATGTTTCTGGGAAATAATAGATATATTTAAATAAAGCCGTTATTGGAATTCATGCTGTCTTCTGCGAAAATAAATGCAGGTCTTAATATAGGAATGCGTTATTTTAGAGTAAAAATAGATGACCTTTAAGTTGGCGGGGGAATTTTAAAAAATTAAAATTAGTATTTACGAAAAATTTGCCGCTAATTATCCACAATTTATCCGATTTTTTTTAAACAGGGTGCACTCATAGCACAATTGATAGTAGTCGTTTATAAAAAAAAATGTTAACTTACGGAAATAAGTACGGACAATTAGCAGCAAATTCTCTGCTATAAGGTTTTTTCCTTATCTGTTTATTTAGCAAGGGTGCCCTGCTATCGTGAAATCATGCTAGCAGTGCACCCTATATTTTTATAAAAAGAAGGCACGGCCAAATTAGTTGTACTACAAATCGATTGCGAATAATTAGCGACAAATTCTCTGTAAATAAGAATCTCAATTTTTTAAAATTGTAAACAGGAAAATAAAATATCTATGTCATGTTTACCAGCTATTAAATTGAAGTAACAACAATAAAAACAATTTACTTTAAAAAAAATTCCACCATGTAAAGATTCGAATTCATACCAAAACATTGTGTTTGCAATACAGCGCAAAATCAAACAAAAATATCAAACAAAATAAAAACAGTTCAAACCACAGACAGTTTCCAATCAAGGCGAATTTATTAAACCAACTTTGTTTGCTCAATCAAGAAACGAAAGCTGATTACATTACTAAAATGAATTTCGCGTCGGTTAACGCAACGTTTACCTGCGCAAGTTGACTTTACGCAGAATTCCGAAGCCATTATCCGTCCAAGTAATTTCATCACGTTGATTTGTTTCCTAAAAACGTAATTGCAGCTAAAATTCAACGCGGCAAATAAAGAAGCGCGATAATTGCAGCATCGCTTAATTATCTTTTACTTCGAAACAAAATACCCGCGCAAACTTGTTTATCGCCCTTTGTTCAAATTCCTCCGTTTATATTCCTTTGAATTTCATCCGCGCTAATACCCAGACTTTTACTCCGAACTCCGAATGAACACTCCGACCAGAATATTTCTCCTCTTTTGTATCGGAATTTAATTAAAAATGCAGCCCGGATATTTATACGAGTCCGGTTGGAAAAGGGGGCGCGATTTCGGTATCTCCCGGTCGCCTGGGGCGACTCCGTGAGAAAAGCCACGTCGGAGATTCGCGCCCTATTATTGCGCGCCTCCGCTTTTTACCGACTTTTTACGGCCCTCGACTTAATTTCTTCCCGACCGGCAGAAGGGGGGGAGTTTGGGTAATTCTGCCCGATACGTGGATTAGTTTGCTGTTCTTTTTTATGTGCGGCTGTTTACGCGCGAGAAATGATAGGGAAGTTTCGTAATATTCGGGGATGTTATTTAGTTTCGTTTGGAAGAGATTAAAGCAGTTTTTAAAGGATTTTAGGACCAGGGATTTTCCAAAATGGCTTAATTCTGCCGGTTTAATTGGTCAATTCGGGAGCGTATTGTGTTGTTCGTTTTATTTGTATTTCTTCCATATTTTTTTATGACTTTACATTATACATAACTGGTATTTAAATTTCTTTTATCAGTACTAAACTTAAATAAAGTTATTTACATTTGTACAACTACATTACCCGTTTTTTTTGGCTAAAATAAACAGACTAATTTCTCAGGACCCAGATTTTGATGAACAAATTTTTTCACAATCTTTTTTAATTCAAAATTTATTGCAACTTTCGCCAGAAACGACCAAAAAAAAAGTCTGTGACTAAAAAGGAAACGAACAGAGTAAAGCGGAAGGGAATAAACGCTAAAAATACCGGCTTCAAATTATTTTATCCGTCGAAACGGAAACGGCAAAAAAGCAGCACTACTGGCCCGGTGAAAAAGAAAAAAAGGTCGCACAGTAAGCGTGGCTAAAGGAGCGCCCGGCGGACCGATACGATCGACAGGGTGGCCAGGAACAAAAAAAGCAGGCCCAAACCCGAGTGCTTTCGTCGTGCCTCGGGCGATCTGATTTTCGTCGAAGCTCGAGTATTTACCGATCCAGTTGCTGGGAGAATGAATTTGCATGGAGTGTATTTCGTTGTTATTTTGGTAGCAGTGCTTTAGAAATCTTGGGGAAAAGAAATGCGGTAATTAGCATTGCAACAATAATGGAGAAACTTTGGAATAATTGTCTGGAACGTTGCTCAAATGTTGCGAATGTTTATTTAAAATATTTAAGTAAATTATTTCTAAACAAGTTGGTATGTGTACGTTGGAACGAACATAAATTGATGTGCGTTGTTTTTGATTATATTATGTAGAATTTTATATTTTTGAAAAGTTTACACGTGGAAATACCAAGAATGACTAGAACTTCTTGACAAGGGCGCTGCAATATTTCATTCTAAATAGAAATATGACGAAAATTCGCTATTCTGATTCTATAGTATTTCTTGACGCAAGAGAAATGACATGTATTCTATATAAAAATGGCAATATTACTGTTCGACGATTTATGAAATATTTAAATGATCTTGAAATATTGTTTTTCTACGAATAAAATACAATTTTATAATGCTTTAATAATAGTAACCTAGTTTTACTTTCCTCGAACCGCTATCCTTTTTAATATCTTCCCAGAGACGATTGTTGGAGTTTGCCGTGAAGAAGCGCAGCATCCCCGAGACTATAATTAAAGTATCTATCACTCGGATCCATTTATATTGTTTTATATTTTATGCAACAATTCGATTGGAACGTAAAAATAAGATTGCCATCGCGGTTATCGTGCTCTACAATAACCATTACCATCAACGCCGTTCCAACAAAAGAACAATCTCCCTCCACCGTAACAATCAATCACCGCAAAAAATCGATCCCGGCATTTCGCTCGATATTTCACCCCCTCCCCGGAAACGGCGTCACCTCGGCATTATCGAACCCAGCCTCTCTCCTACGAAACACGACGAACATCCTCGAGACGAACGCGCGAGTTTCCGGGCTCGTCCGCGCGCGACGACGCTTTGATTTCCCTGATGAGATACTCGTGAAACTCTCGAGGCTCTCGTCGCGCGTCGACGGCTATTTGCTCGTTAACTCGGCGACGATACAAGCTGCGCGCGCTTCAGCATTCGGAGGTAATGTAATCCTTCCTCGCGCGAGATTTTGAAAGAGATCGAAAGAGAGAGGGAGGGGGTGGGGGGTTGTTCGCGCGATTCGACTGAGTGGCAATTACCGGGAACGCGCGCTTTTTTCGCTTATAGAATGTCAGTTTTACAGTGTATGTACGCCCACGAGCCGGGAAAATCGATACTGCGTGTCGGGTACTGAGAGGAGGCAAAGTTCGTTTGGATGCGAAAATAAAATTGGATACCGTTGCTTTATACAAAAAGTTTTATTTTTGTATCGGTTCTTTTTTTCAAATGAGAAACAAATTAAATTACTGACGAAATTTGTAGCATTCGCTCTTGTCAATTGGATGCGTACGTAACGTTTTTTTTTTTTTTTTTTTTTTTTTTTTTTTTTATAAAAAATAAATGATTTTATTATTTAAGTAATTTTGTTTGTCTAATAGTAAGATGCTTTCTATAATATTATAATGTGAAGTATGACTTATGGTTGATAAAAATTTAGTCAATATATGAGTATCACTCTATTTTGTGCAAAACTTTTAATATTTTTATTTTTTTTTTTAGTTCTTTATCTCAGGTTATACGGTTCAAAAGGCACTTTTACAAAAATAATATATTTTTAGTAATGGCTTACTATGTCTTTACATAGCAACCCTGCTATAAAGCTCAACGTCATCCAAACCGAATCGACTTTTCGAGCAAAAACGAGCCAATTAAAAGAATCCATACAACAAACATCCTCGCTGCGAATCAATAAATTCTCCCACTTAACCTCCGAAAACCGTCGTCCTCAACCTGCACTGCACTCAATTTCCTTCGCAACTCCATTTGCCCCACATTCCAACATCCGCAGCGCCACCCAATCCGCTCTCTCGATAAGCCGAAAAATGCACGCACAAAGCCAATCCCGCCAAGAGAGAGAGAGAGAGCCATTAGCGCATTTTCCTTCAGCTCCGCTCGATAATTATCGCAAGGAGATAGGCGCAGGTTCGCGGGACCGGACGACGCGCGGGGGACGCGGGGCGGCTGTCAGGCCGCTCTCTCGCGCACACTTGTTCCTGCCAGGACGTCGTCGCGCGGGGAGATTTACCGATCGCGATTGCTTTTTTCGGGGCTCCCCCGACGAGGCTAATCTCGACGATCGGCTGTCCGCTTTGCGGGTATAAAAGGGACACGGAGGCGATGTTTACACGCGGAGGTGGGGGAGGCAGGGGATTTTTGAGTAATGCTCCGCGCGGTTTTTTCTGTTGCAGAGCTTGAAGGAGAGGAGGTTTTTTACGCGTCAGTCGGCGACGACGGCCGGGAGATCACTGAATGTAAGTAAAGTTTCACGGATATATATTTTTAAATTGATTTTTGTGAAATCGCTGTTTCCGATCTTTCGCGGCGATATTTACGTTTGAAGAATTTTTCTTTTGTTGACATGTAAAAAGGACGAATGAGTAAAACTTTTTTATATCTACTGTTGTAACGAAACTTTTATTTCTTTTTTTAAATTTATTTCACCATGTGAAAGTTAACAAAGAAATAACAAAAATTTGTGAAAATGGAAAATAACATTTTTTTCCTGTTTTACAATCTTCCTACTGAAAATATTTCAGTTCCTTTTAAATCAAAAAAGAACTCAATCATAATAAATAATCAGATATCTCTAAAAAATTGCATAAATTCGTCGACATTATTCAAATTCTTCGCATTGCAATCGAAAACTTTTATTGACCTATTAATTTTTTAAGATACGAATTTCCTCTCCCTCTCTTTATGTTTGCTTTTATAACTCTAAAATTTAAAAGAGTAGCCCATAAAAAACTCACCTTCCCAATATTACATTCTCCCACAATTTTTTCGCAAATTACAAAAACCGCGTAAAAACCGCACCGAAAAACATCAGAAAATTTCTTCAAAATTTTTCACAATCCTCCGTTCTCGCAACCTCATATCCCGCAAAAACCCGCAGCATCCCGTCCAGCGCCTCGCGGCAAAAAAACCCATCTCCCCCCGAGCACCCAATAACCCATCAGCCGGCTAATTAACAGGAAATTCATCCGAAACGCAGCGCATACCTCGCGGGGGGAAAGTCGTGAGTCGGGGCGCCGCGCGCTAAATTTGCATATCGGCGTAAGAATGCGTCCCCGCAAAGTGCGCCGCCGCCGCCGCCGCCGCGAGTCCCTTTCCGCGAAGCGCCGCCGGCCGAGTCCCCGTGACTGCATTCCTGGATGCCGCGGAGGTCAGCCTCCTAATCCGCCCCGGGCGAGAGTCGTGTGGGACGATCACGCGGCTGACGGGGATCGAGGAGGCATTGTGTGGCGCGGCGTGTCGCAAGTGTTGCGTACGGCAGCGACAGGTGTGCGGGGGATTTTTTTTTTTATTTTTGCTTTGCGGCTGCGGGAAGGAGGCCGAGCGAACGGGAGAGAATTGATTTTAGCGGTCGTGGACTGGTTCTTGGTATGTGGGATTTTCGAGGGAGTGAGATGTTCTTTCGGTAAGACGGGAGTTCGGAAGGTTTAAAGTTTCGAAACTTGGCTTGGAAAGTTATTAGTAAGCTGCGTTGGAAAGCGAGGAAGGACTCTTGGATGCGTTAGAAAGCGCGTTTGAAATTTCATTTTGTGCTTTAGACGAAACTCGAAGAAAAAAAAGAAACTCAAATACATAAATGTTAGGATGACTTTTATCGCTGCTGGGTATAAATTTTTACCATGAAAAACGTTAAAACGATAGTCGACCTATTCTACCTAACCCTAATTCAATTTTCAGTGTAACAAAAAATATTAACGTATAATTTATTGATAAAAATGAAAAATTATTAAATATAATTTATTATATTTTATTATCACTAATTTGAAAATTTACTGTATTTAATTCGATTTTGAATAAATAAATACGATTTTGACATTACTAGGATTGAGTAATAATTTTTACCGTGCTGTCACGTTAAAATTTAATCTGATTTCAAATAATTTTTTGAGAAGGGAGTCCTGCCCCACGATTATCATGGTTTTCATGGTAATTTTGAATAGAAAATTTTGTCTGTGTTCAAACGTGCGATACAGATCTATTAGTAAAAAGATTAAAATCTACGACCGAAGACGCGTTTATTCAAAAATCCTGGAGTAGATTTTTCATCGACGCAATATATTGCCAAAACTGCTAAAAACGTCAAAATCATCCAATAAATTCCCTATACGAAGCGGTATGAAATGCAGAAATTCAAAATACATTCCGCCATCGGATAAATTCCTCTCTTAAAAAGGAATAGAATGTTTAGTAGGAGCGACACGGCTCCGTTCGCAAAAAGCGAATGAAAATACTTTCTTTCACTCGGCGGACTTTGTCCGACGGTGCGCCGTGTTTCTCTCGGAGACTTTTTTTTAGTAGTCGAGAATTCTTGTTTGCACGTCATGCGATAGGAAGTTTTTCGCTTCGCGCTCTCGTCTTTTCATCCCGAGGATAACGATACTAAACTCGTCGATGCTTTTTGCGTCGAAATGTCGTAGTCTTTATGTATGAGAAAGAAAGTTGCTCGAACCGTCAGCGAATGTACAAGAAGTTTTTTTACCTGCTTTCTTTCGCTACGAAGCTTCGATATGAAGAGTTAATGTCGTTTTAACCTTTACGGAAGCCTGCTACATAACACAGACACAATTTTCTGATAAAAATTACCGTGAAAATGACGGTAATCTCGGAGCGTGATTCTCGTATTTGAAATTTTAATTGTCGATTTTATAATTTTCAATTGTTCGCGATGACATAAGATTTTATTAATTTTTGTATCAAATTTTATCATGCTGCGGTGATAAAATTGTATTTCATTAAAAATTCGTAAGATTTTAAATAAAAAATTCGCAATATCGTTAGTATCATTTTTTTACGGGGCTGTCGCTGTGTGTTAATAAATTAACAAAAAAAAAAAAAGTGAAAGCGAAATTTGAAATATCAATATATCCCCAAGAACAGCGCGTGCAGATTGAGCCAGTTTTTTACGTTGAAAATATTAATATTGATATTTGTTTTTACCCTTTTCTACGTTGAAATTTTTACATTCTTTCTTTGGAACTTCGCGTAAATTAAAGTAAGTTTGTTACTATTTTTACCACAATACGGTTACGTTTTTATTGTAGATCTAATCTATCTAACCTCAATTATAATTTTGAGTTTTTAAGTAATTATTTTATTTTAATCGAACAATAATTGGGATCCTTTTTATTATTATTTTTAGAGCCCACAGCCGAATTGTATTAATTTAACCAGTTAAATATACTGTTTAACAAATAAAAATGGGGCTTGAAGATTATATGCAAGATGTAAATATTTACTATAAATAATAAGTTATTGTAAATTATTAAATGTATTTTTAAAGTTAATAAGTTACGCATCTTTCTTTTCAGCCGAAAATACTTGACTTACTTACATTATTTTTTCTTTGCGGCCTTCTGATCGGCTACTGGATCGGACGATGATTTCTGTTATTCATTAAAAATTTTATGGATTGTATTTTAGTTATAAAGCTGGAATTTTTTTCATGAAAATGTCAAACAAATTTTCAAAATAAAACAAGGACTTTCAGAAATTCTCTTACAAATAATATTTTTAAAAACTTTTATATTTTCCCTCTAACTTTAATTGCACTAGGGAATTTTTACATTTTTAATTTAAGAACTACTTAACTTCGCCCTCAACATAAAAAAGAAACCCCCTTCTACCTTTCGACAAAAACCTTTTCCCTCTCTCGTTCCATCAAAAATAACATTCAAATTTCACGCCCCATCGAGCCCCTTTCCAGGAAAGGCGAGATCTTCAATCGAAATCGTCGTTACACGCCCCGACAAAGCAAGCGCGCAACACATTCGCCCGCTCGCGAAACCCCGGGAAATCGCTTCCGCATCCGGCGAGAGATGCAAAGCGAGCGCCGCGCGATAAAAAGAGGCGCGAGGCAACTCCTCCCTTCGTGTGGGCGTCAGCCGCTGACCCGATGACTCGGTAACCCTCCGCGCGACTCGTGACTGTTACTCTCTCTCTCTCTCTCAGTCTCCGTTCGTGCTTTCGAAATCGCTTTATCGAGCGGGAGAGAGAGATGCCCTCGGGCGCTCTCTCCTCGGCTAGGAACGCCGTTTTTGTTTTTGCGTTGCCGCTCTTTTTCCGAAAGGGGGTATATGTATCTTGCCCCGGAGATTGATTGGCTCTGGAATTCTCGGCGCGGAGAGGAATGCTTTGGGCTGCCTTGAGGAGGGGAGCTTTATGAGGAGGGGGGCACTTTCGACCTGATGATCTTGCGAGCGAGTGTTTTTGAACGGATGCTGGCTGTTTTACGTGGAGAAAATGAAGTTTCGAACGGCGCAATAAGGAGTCTATTAGGTGTCTATTGTAGAGCATTTTTAAGACTTTTTTGTACAAGTAACCGGAGACAAATGCGTGCAGAAATTTATGTTGAAATTCCTGGCGTTAAATTAATTATTAATAAATAATATCTCTCTTTCAATATTTTGTTTAAGTGAAACATATTTTTTTTTATATTTAAGGTAAAAAAAAAGATTCTATTACTCAATAACTATTAAATTTGAACTTGAATAATTAAAAATGTTTAGCCGTCTACCACTTGCACACCCACATTCGCTCCCCAAAACGGGGTTGCAAACACGTAATATTCCGCTGCGTAACAAATAACCAGCATAACACAAAGCACCTAATACAATATATTAACGGAGCACCCGACCCTCGACTCCATCTCAAACTCAAGCACGCCCTTACCTCCGACCGATCGAGCGAACTTTTTGCCCTTGAAAGGCATCCGAAGAAAAAGGCACTTTGTTATTATAATATCGTCGGACAAGATGGCGCAACAGGTATACATATACGCGTAGTACATTACACGGACGAGCAAAACCGCAGCCTCCCCAACTGATCCCGAAATTCTCGTCGGCCATACACATCGGCCGCGGCCGCCTCTCGTTCATTATGCGCTAATCTCCGGGCGACGCACTTCTCTCTCTCTCTCTCCGTCCGAGGACGAATTTCCAAACAAGAGCCGAATTAGGTTAAGGATCGCCGACGCGCATTAGCCGCGAGAGCTTCGGGGGGGGGGCTTACGAAGTTCCGAGCCTCCGGGCGATGCAACGTTCGCCGCTTTACGCGCAGCCGGGAGCTCATTATGTACCCGACAAAGCAGGATGTGGGGTAGACGATTTTTTGACGGATGCTGCCGAGTAGCTGATTTAGTGGGACGATCGGCGCTCGAAGGATCGGGGAAGTGTGTGGGTTTTTAGGGAGGATGTTGGGTTATTTATGTCGGTTTATAATAATGCCTGAAACTGCGTAAATACACTGCGAGTCCGGGTAGCCCGGCAGTTGTTCGGACTTGTTTTTAGAGGTTAATTTTGATTTTAATTAACGACTGGATAACAAAGAATCTTGGTAATATACGTATTTAATTAATATTTTTATAACGTAGAAAACGTACTTTTCTCGTTATTAAAACTCGAGTGTATTGCTCCTTGGGAAATTTCCTAATTAAAATCTTTCAACGTATTTATAACTCGTATTTTCTATTAACCCGGAACCTCCGATTAAAAAAAATTTTCATTTCGGTAACGCAACCTGTCACTGAAAACTGTCAATAATAGAATTCAATCGCCGCAGTAAAATATATAGTTGCATATTCTAGCAACGCGAAAACTCTTCGCATTTATTAAAAATATCAGCGGGCTGGAAATTCGTTAATTAAAACCGTTTGATTAACAAATAAATCATCGTTTACTTTTTAAGCCGTAATTAAATTTTTTTTTCTACGAGAAAAACGGGCGTTTAGAAGGCGAAATTTCCCGCGCGCGCCCAACCCGTTTTCTTAATAATCGCAGAAACTACTCTTTCGCTCCTCGGCTCGTTGAAATTATTTGTTAATAAACGCGCCTAATAAAATATATAAGGCATTAAAAAGAGCGCAACCGTAACAGGTGCGCTTTCACGTTGCGTATATGATTGATGGGAAATCGCGCATGCGCGAATTCCGTTAGTTGGAGTTTCATAATGAAAATTCGTTAGAACGAGGCATTCCAGCGACTATATCCAATTTATTTATCGGCCTGGTCTTACTTAAGGTTAAGCCGAGCGGATGAATTTCGAAATCGCGCCGAATTTATGCTCCGCTTTTCTCGCGATTCCGCACGAAATTCGAGGGAATCTGGGACTCGAAGGCTTTTTAATTAAACATATTTATCCGTATATATTTTTTCTCTAACAAGCGCTAATTGGTTCTGACGGATATGATTTACCGTTGACCATTGAGTATTTAGTAATTGAAATTTTATGTTTCGGCAATTTAAAGGTTTCGCTTTAACTTTAACGACGATAGTCTTAATTTCTTGCTGAAACTTAATAAAGCGCGACGGACTCGAAAGCGATTGTAAAACGTAATTAAAGCATTGATCCTATTTGCTTTAAATGTTAAATGTAATGAAATACGAGAGTCTCTCTCGTTGATAATGAATAAATTGCTTTAAGCGCAATCGAATTTTTCGGGAGAGAGAGGGTCAAAGAAATTTTCATGCGCTAACGAATTTAAAGCCTGCCGAAAATTGGGTTACTCCGTCGATGGCGGCGGTGAAAGTCACGAGCCAACAGTCGAGCACAAAAGGTCGGTGGCGTCGGTGCGTTTATGCACACACAAAGGGACATGTTCGCGTTCAAATTAGCTACATTGTTAAACTTGTGTCCTTGTTTCTGATATTTAGACACAGTTTTTTAGCGCTTATTTAGATGAGGTCGTAAGTGTTTTAAATTCAATTTTAATTCAGTATTTAATGTACAAAAGCATATGAGAATTGGCATAATTAATCTATTATTAATTGAAAAAGCCTCTTTTCAAGCATTTTGGAAAATCAAACATACATATATCCATGCAATTTTCTTTAAATATATTTCTCCATGGCCTGTTAGATAAAAGCTATAAAAATAAAAGAAAACAAGTGCCTGTTAATGAAAATAAGGCCCTGCAAAGCACTGCCTGACTTTTCCACGTAAGGGCCTTATAAGATAACCTTATAAGAGCCTTACGATCTGATCAGGCTACCTGAAAATGATTCTACTCGGGCACCAAATAATGTTCGAAAGTAATACTGTAAAATAAAAAAAAAATGCATTTAATCTAAAAAAGAATATTTTCTTACCTTTTAATGGTGGTGTTTTATTAAAGTTTATTAAATTATCTAATTAACGTCTTTTTTTAACGATATTACGAACCAAAGCTTGAAAAATGATGTTTCAATTTGTTGCAAATTTTAAATCGAGAGCTACTAACTTCGACGCTGCTCGAAAGGAAACTGATAATGATGCTAAAATCCTGAAGTATTTAGGCGACTGAATAAGAAAATCATAATAAACAAATCTAATATCAAGCACTTCTTGCGAGCGAAAGAAAATCTTGCGTTGTGGCGTCTTCCCCGAACTGGCGTTTTCCCCCGCTTTACCTTAAACTTATTATTGAAATTTTATGTTTTCGTTCATTAAATCTGCTTCATTGACGAAGTTCTGAAATTTTAGTTAAATCGGTAACTAAAATTTCTATTAAATTTTAGGTTATTTTTAACAGTGTATATATAGTATCATTAATATTATAATTTTTAATATTAAAATTATTAAATATTTAACAATTGCTCGTGTAAAACATCAATCAAATCTAGTGTCACTTCTCAATAACCAGGGCATTTCACAACGTAAACTTCTAATTCTTCTCCTTACATTTGCATACCTCCGTTCTTCATCGGAAAACTCGAGCTTTCAAAGGCGGTAACCGCAGGCGGATCGAGAGCGCGATCGCACAAAAAGCGCGAGTTTCAAAGTTAAACGATTCCCCTTAAACGCGGTTAATACCCGTTAGCCCCGAAAATAAACAAGTTTTACGCGCGCTCTTTTTTTTCCTCTTCCTCGCCGCGCGCGGGAGCGAGGTTTTCCTAAGCTGCGCGCGCGCCGCTTTTAGTATAGCACAATCTTCGCGGGCTTTACTTCGCGGGGCCCCCGGTAATACCCGGGTTACTTTAAGAGCCCTAACAAATTGCCCCGCGTCTGCCTGACAGGTTTTATCACTATTGTGGTAGTTATTGTGCAATAAACCTTCATTGTCAGAGCAGGCCTCTCTTGCCCATTGTCGAAAAAGCGCCGTTTTATACACGCGCGCTCGAGCGCATTCCTATTGAAATGTATATAGTCGTTGGCTAAATTGCGGCGCTGAAAGCTCCGCGCCGCGGTGTTTTTTCGCGGGGCTCGCTGATTTGCGAATATAATTTTACTTTTTTTTTTTTTACGGCAGCCGGAATATTTCAGGGAGCAGCAGCCGCCGCTTGACTTGTCAATAATTAGGCAAAATTGATCCATTAAGATAATAAAAAGCGCGCTTGAATTAAGTTGGGAGTTTGAGCGGAGATATGTGGGGCATTTAAATACTTCGCGAAGGAGGACGGCGATAAAAGTTGCACAACGGAGGGGAAAAGAATACCATTGGGAAATTTTAAGAAGAGCACCATCAGCTGCAACTTTGTTTCTTCATTTTTCTTTCTTATATTTTTTTTACAGCTTCGTGGTGTTTTTACAACGATTTTCCAACTTTTATTTCACGGTAAGCGGAATTCGAGAGTTCGCGGAGTCTTTTTGTTTGAAAGCTCATGAAAATAAAATTAGATTTGCGATAAAATGAAAACATTAATGAAAATTAATCGAGAAAGACGTCTACATTCTGCTGCAGATCAGTAGGTACATTGACAACTTTAAAGTGTATCGTACTTCTACCTTTAAACTATGTAAACATTTACCTCTACAATAAAACCTCCAACCCACCTGATCGATCAATAAATCGAGCCGAAAACAAACGCCAGAAACGTCCATTCTTCTTCCGCTTAATCCCTCCGCCAGTAAATCTCGTAAACCTCTCGAAAAATGCCCCGTCGACAGCTCCTTAAAATGCCTTTCAGTCGAACGGCAGAATCGCTCGTCCGGCCGAGATGCCGAACCGGCGCAGCGGAGGACGCGAAACGTCGCCTCGGATCGCATTCCAGAGGCGCTTAAACACGTAGCAGTCCGCCTACAGGTGGCCAAGCGCGACGAGGAGGAGAGTCTCTCTGCTGATGGTCACGACGAGCCGCTCGATATTTTCCACGGGCTTTACAGTTATCGCTAACGACCATCCACCGTTGCGACGGTTGCCGCTGCTGCCGCTGCTGCTGCTTTGTTTTGGAATTTTGTTAGGCGCATTTTTAGCAGGTGCTTTTCTTGAAAACGACGGTGGACGAAGGGGGGAAGCGCTTCGTTTTGAAGGATTCTTTCATTGAATTTATAAATTGTGAAAAGTGCCTTTAAATAATGTTCTTTGAAATGGTTTTACCGGTAGAATTACACATATTTATGTAAAAAAGGGGCAATCGGTAAGAAGTAAATGGAGGTACTTTGAAGCTCGCTTTAAAAAAGTATTGCTAATTTGATGAAGATCAACTTGAAATTTCAGTAGTAATATAATTTTAATTTAGCATTTTAAAGAAAACTGTTATTTAAGTAATTTGGAAAAAATTGGACTTTTGATTTTAACTTTTCAGACGTTTCAAGATAAATAAAGCCTTCATTCTCCGACGTTACAGAAGTCGACATTTCAATTATTAAAACGTCTCGTTTCCGACAATGTCGTACATTAAGCAGCTTTCACATTTACACAATCCGCTTCCAAATTGCCCACAATTCACGTCCAATGAAACGAAATTTTTCACCCAACCCGACGTATCCTTGCTTGTCTAATCACCGAATTGTCAAACGCTGCACCCAACGCAAGAAAAGCCCTATTCCAAAGCCCACAAATCAATAGCAAAACCAGCCATAGAAAGCCGCGTTTATTAAAACCAACTCGCATCGCCCCGCGAAATCCCCCCGTTTTTTCCCCCGCCCCAATGAATCAAGTCCTCAAAAAAGTCGAGCGGCTGAATGGCGCTTTGAAAGCTCGCGGTAAGCCCTCGAATCACGTCCCCCGGCACACATCCGCCTCCGTCCTCCCCGCAATCCTCCGATCGATTCTTATCTCCTCGCGGGTCCGCGACGTCATAAGGCTTCCGCGGACAACAATGGGAGCCCCGTTACGTCGTATAAATCGTTCCCGTTAGGCCTAAACGACACCTCCTCATCCCCCCGTTTTCGCGAGCCGCGGCGTTTATTATGCGAGAATTACGCGCTCCAGATGCCCGCCGCGCGCGCGTTTTTAGGCGCGTCCGTTACGGAGAGTTTCGGGCCCCGCGAGAGAAAACACGGCGCGCGAGGAGCGGTTAGGGGGGCAAAAACGACTGCTGTACGCTTTCATTAGTGGTGTTTATGCAAATTAACGGGCCGCCGGAGGGAACTGCCTTAGTTTTATGTGTGCGAAACGCGGAGGTGAGGCAGTTTCGGTCAGCTGGAAATTGGGTATTAAACGGAAGATAATTTTCTGAGAAAGAGATTTTTTGAACTGTATATGTACGCGTAATTTATCGGTACGACGATGTTTGGACTCTCGTAGTCTAATTTTTACAGATGACTCGGGCACGAAAATAAAGCTTATTTTTTCAAGTGCGTATTATTTTAACTTTATTTGCTTAAAGTTCAGAACTGGAAAAATTACATGAAATCTGACAAATTAGTCCGGAGTGGTAAAAAAGAGTTTCCTTTTTTACCGAAATAAAAGATTAGTAAAAACTTTAACTCCCGCATAAAATGTCAAACTTTTCCAAAGTTTTTTTTACAGTCGGAAAATATATTCTTCCTCCGTTTTTGGGGTTAAAAATAGAGAAGTCGCGTCGGCACGTACAAAACCCTTAAATTCGCATCACGTTTTAAAGCCGAATCCAATTCCGTTGTAAAAATAATTGCTTGATTAAGAAGATAAGAAATGGGTTATATTCAATACAGTTACACGGAGAAAAATGTTTAGGTTAAAATTGCTATATTTTTTATGACTCGGGAGCCAAACTTGATTTATGCAGCAA
>JAWWML010011298.1:0-29059 GCA_035047165.1 Ormyrus rosae | reverse complement strand
AAAAAAAAAAATAATTAAAAAAATGCGATGGTTTCAAAAACTTAAAAAAATACTTTCTTTATTCTTTTTATAGATTATTTCAGTTAAAACTTGATGTTCCGTTTTGAAGAAGTAATTAGAATTCAATGAAAAACTTACAATTGTACGAAGTGGCATGTTCTCGATGGTGACACCCTTTGAAGTAGTAGAGATCGACATCCTGGGACTATTCGGCGTCAGTGCCTTTCCGCAAACAGCTGTGCTTTTAGTCTGTCCGCTACGAACTGGAGAAAACATGGCAAACATCACGAAAAGATATATGGTGTACATTTTCATCTAGCGGCTGCAGAAAAAGACAGCCAAGACATTCGAGCGCTTATACTGTATATGCATTATTAGCTTTCGAAGCAACAAACGCAAAGAGCCTATACATAACAGGAAAAATAACGAATAGGAAATACGCACCTTTGAAGAGGCCGTTAACGGCTTGCCGAACGCTATGTACTATTTGTTTACTGACGCCCGGGGACTTCATTTCTGGTTTCTGGAATTTTGAACCTGCAACAAACGGAAGCGATTGTTCGCTTTCTGTTAAAATAACGTTATCTTGCGAATGTTAGCGCGTCAGTTTTGTTTTTTATTTGCAGCCCCGGGCGCCAGCTTTTTTTGCTTTCACTTTTGCTTTCTACGCCTCGGATTCGAGGGAATTTACTGTACAAGTTTTAACGCACGTGCATAATTTTTTAAGAAGAAATTTGTATTTATTCTCTACGAGTCTTTATACGTCTATGTACAGGAAAGTTGCTTGCTCGGATAAAAACTATTATACGATAAATATGCAAGCTGTAAACCAGTGAATTTTATTCCAATATTTGAATTTGATTGCGAATTCTATTCGGACGGGAGAGTTTCGATACACGCGAGGAGGATTTGCTTTTTATGGCATTTACTTTTTACATTTAAAAAAGCCTTTCAAAAATAATAATCCAAATATTAATCCATCAAAGTATTAGTTTAGTGCATCCAAAATTTCCTACGCACTCTTTTCTGCTATTTTTGAAATAAGAATCTTTGAAAAGTTATTTAAAATTATTCACTGGGCTACCGCTTTCAAGATGACTAATTGAATTGAAACCTTACAGATGATTTCTTTGTCGAAGTCGATTTGAAATTACCTAGGCTTCGCTGGATAAGATTGACATCGACATTGGCCTTTCTGGACGTACAAGGAATGAAGCAGCGACAGCACTCCTTTTTCAAATCGATCGCGTAGCTCCCGTAGACTAATGGATTAGCGCAGGAGTTGCCGACCGCCATTATGAAAAGTGACTCCTGCACCATTTCGTTGACCTTTTCAGCGCTCTTCTTATTGATCACGTACCTGCAAACAAGCGGCGGGCATTTTTCATTTTCGACTCGCCTCTTTTATTATCCGAGAGAGCAGCGGCTTCGAGGATGAAAGTAAAGTTACCAGAGATTCATCATGATGTAGGGCGTCCAGCAGAGAATGAACGCCACTACTATTTTGATGGTCATCTTGAGCGTTCTACTTCGCGCTCTTTCGATGCTCGACATGTCCGAGCGCCGAAGTCGCATTCTACTTCCTTGAGTGCTGTTCGAGCTCTCCAGAGTTCCGTTGCTAGTCGCTTTCGTTATCACTGCTCGGGGCAACGTTGCCGTCAAAATAATGGATAAATCATGCAATTATTTAATTATAAGAATTTTAAAATTTAGCGAGGCTTTTTTCAAAGCAATTTTATATTTAACTTTCAAATTCAAAAAAGCAGAAAAATATTAATAGTTAACTATTAATAGCAGTGAAATTAAGTGAAAAAAAATTAAATGTAATAAAATGAAAATAATTACCCGATTTGCTTTCCCTTGACTTGCTGCTAATCTCACAGAGTATTCGCAAGTATACGCAGCATATGAAGATGAGCGGGATGAAGTACATAGTGATAATGCAAAAAACATTGTATGTATTTTCGAGTTTGTCATTAGGAAACGAGCCGAAGGTGACGCACTGCGTGAAGTTCTTGTGATCCGGATGCTTTGATACGTGAAAGACGATGCTCTGAAACAAACCAGACACCATCATGTCACCTCACACTTAAAATTAATTTTACTCGAAGGAATTGCAAGATAGCTATAATCAATTTTGTAAACATTGTAGGTCCGATACAGCCGATACAGAGACAATAATTATGCTAAAAGGTCATTTACGTTGATACGGATATGACAATTTTTAATTTAAAGATCGTCAAAATAAGCTGAAAAGCTTTAAAATTATTACTTAATTAAAAATGAAAAATTCGTTCAATTATGAAGATGCACCTTCATAATCTCCTTTACTGACACGTCCTTTACTGACACATCCTTCACTGCATATCACGTATAATTCGCGCTAAGCCTAGCAGACATCAAACCCCCGGACAAGCAACATCTACTCGTCGATCGAATTAATCCAAGCGCAAGCTGCAGCTTTCCACGGCTGCCTAACGGAAGCAATTTGACTAATGGGCAACATTAGCGCCGCGTAAAACGGCGGAAAAGCTGAGAGTTGGAGAGTATGCGAGGCAGTGCGGGGAGTAATTAAAGTGTCGAGAGCACTGTTTGTGTGGAGGCGCGACACGCCAGAGACGACGTCAGCCCCCTTTCGCTCTAAGACATAATCGAGGGAGTGTAAACAAGCCGTCCGTTATCTTGAGCTCAATTGTGCGCGGAGCTTAACTTCATTGACGCGTTAATGTGCAATCAGTATTCCATGACAGGGGATATTAGAGACGCAGTGTCAGATCTTGCCGAGAATCTGATTTTCGGCCATTTCTTTCGGAATTATTATTCTCTTTGCAGATTATGGACATAAACTGAAGCAGTAAACTGAAGGTACAATAAAAAAGTATTATCTGCATTTGTAGATATAAAAACTAAAATAAAACAGGTTTATTATGCTTTAAAAAAGTTAAGAGTCGTTAAAAATTAGTTTATAAGGGTTAGCAGTTTTTCAACAGTTACATATATACAGTAAGGAAAGAAATGTAGTTTACATTGATATCGAGGTGCTTTGGAAATAAAGTATATACTCGTCATTTTGTCGATGGAATAAAAATGCGATCAAATTATGTAACTGTTGAACACGTCATTTCTGACTTAGCAAAAAGAAAAATATGACGAAACCCCTTATATCTTAATTGAAATATTTTGCAGAATGAAAAGTTCGACGTAAATGGAAAAGTGCGACAATTTCACATGAATTGTATAATGTAAATGTGAAAACTTTTCAAATAAATCTCCAAGTTTCAAATTCAAATAAAGTTTTTATCATAAAAACTTTTCTTCAAAGATATATAACTTTTTTTACATCATTTAATGTTCAAACAGCAATTCGATTATAATATTCTTACACTTGTAAACGGGATTCATAAAATCATATTATCAAGTTTGAATATTGAAGACTCTCTAACTTTAAAGTAAAGTTTCTCATTCGCCTACGAGATAAATAAATAATGAAAAGCCACCCACGTAACCGCAATCGCTACTTCTCTCAATCAATTGTTTGTACCGGACGTAATTTTATGAAAATCAAATTTTTAGACATTTAATTACTGTTTACTTCTATATTGATTAAAAGCATGAATATTACAATTGGTTTGCGGAAGGTGTATAAAATTTTAATTTCAATTTAAAATTCGTATTGCTTTTATTTCTTCAGTCGAATTCCAGGATTTTCTAAAAATATTCGTTTCATCGTGAAATATCAAAGCCCTCTTCTGAATTTAAATTTGAAATCTAAAGCAAAAGCTCGCAAAAAAATTTACATACTAGCATGCATACAAAGAGATAAAGGATTTCGGATTTTGGAAAAGAATGGAGAGTTAAATGTGCTGATAATTAGCAAATTTTTCAAAATCATCTATTTTCCAAATTTATGTAAACTTGTCGATTTTGTAGAATAATTTAAAGAAGGAACTATATAGAAAAGTGAAGAATCAGCGTAACTGAATAAAAATAGCTCTCCCAAGTGTGTTCTATCGATTGCAGCTGAAAGCTTCTAAAGTAACATCACTCTTTAAGTTTTCAGTGCAGTGAAAAATATAAATTGAGTCCACCAAAGCAAACTCATTAAGAATCTAATAATTAAGAATGTTATATAAAGTACTCGAAAAAGAGGATTGAAATTGAAGTGCTCCAGATCTTCCAAGCATTATATGCATTTTGCACTTGAATGTTTTTAAAAATTCACATTATATTTTCATTTTGATGACCCTTACTTGATACTTAAAAATTAAAATATTTTTATATCAATTGATTATTATTATTAAATAACGAAATTCTACTGTACAAATGCTCCAATTACTCATTTTCACCGGTGATTAAAATTTTACTTTAAACGCGGCCAGACACTCTAATATCATTAAAAATTATATAAAACTTTATGGCATAAGGCAATTCTTATGCAATCAAACGTTATTATGCACAACCGAATGCAGTTATACACATATAAGCAGGGTTTTATTTGTTATTTTGCCTCAAAGAGTTATGCAAACATAAACTATGATTTAAAGAATGCAGGCGAATGAATATTTTATTTAACTGAAAATGAAATGAAAATAATAAAAGAATAATAAGAGAAATGCTAGAAACTATTTTATAGTCATTTTCAATGATTCCACTTGAGAATATCTATATTATAACTCCTTAAAAACAAGAATAGGATTTACAGGCTCTCTAACATGGACACAGTCAACTTTCCAAGAAAAATCTGTCGTCGAAATTTACGGAAACTCAAGTGAGGTCGTGGGCGTTAAACTAGCAGATAAGCCAAACTTACTTGCGGGATGGCGTAGAAGATGCTGCATATCCAGGCGATGCTGAGCATGAGCTTACCACGGCGTCGGGCGACCGCCACGCTCAGCGGATAAAGCACGGCGAAGTACCTGCAAAGCATTAGCGAGCATTCAGCGAGCAAATCGTGATTTAGTGTTCAAGGCTTCTCGCTGATCGAATGGTATAAATACATTCCCCGAACGGGGGAGGAGAGCCTTTTTGGGCTCGGAATGCGTCTGGTTTTCATTTTATATGACTTTTAACCCTTTGCGGCATGGTGGACAATATATTGACCATTCTGATTTATGGTATATCGGAGACTATATGACGCTTTTTCGTCCGGTTTTTTTGTAATTTCATTTAAAAAGAAGTTTAGGAAGTACTTGGCATAACATATACATCGATATTTGTTTAACAATTTGTTAAATAAATAAATAAATAAAAAAGATCGTTTTCATTGAAAAATGTATGCCACAAAGGGTTAATGAAGATCATAACTTTTAATTAATTTTCTTTGCTACTTTATTAATTTAAGCATCAAACATGTTAGTCGAATTAAAAAGTTTTAGAAAGACTAACGTGTATTTTTAATAGATATAAAAAAGTTTTCTCTAGCAGGAAAAACTCTATACTTGTAATAATTTAAAATTTAAACATTGAGATATATAAAGGATAATGACCTGTCCAAAGAGACACAGATGAGGATGTTGTTAGATAAGTATAGTCCGAAAGCTCTCAGGAATAAGAAAAGTTTACAAGCATAATTTCCAGCGATCCACTGCACAGTCAGTCGCCATCCAATCTGGAAAAGTAAATGAATATTATGTAGCGCAGAAAAAAACTTGATAAACTAAGTTTTCATGGAGACACGCGAAACCTCAAGCATGAAATTGTTTAATTAGAACGCAAATGAATAAATTTTTCTCTCCTTCTTTCCAAAGAAGAAGTAAAATCTTAATTAAGTTTTACATACGTCTTTGAAACATAAATGTGCTTCCCCCGTGGGAAGGAATATAAAATTTTCAAGAGATTTAAGCGCAGACAGTATAAGAAAAATGAAAAAGACGCAAAAAACATTCTCTTCTCGTTAAGCTTTTCTAAAACGCTGAGAGAACTTGGTAATCGAAAAAACATTTTTATTTTCGAGCGTTTCTTAATTATTCAACTTCCGACGGCGGCGCGTAAGATATATCTATCGAAATAACTGTTTAAAGGAGCAGCGATTGCTGCAAATCTGGCACCTATTATACATGTCTGACTGACGTTTCCGGAAGTGAGGATAGCTGGAGGGAAGCGACATGTATAACTTATAGGGGCAGAAATACTTCAATCAGTTATTCAATTATCGGGCTTGGAGAGCTGCAAAAGCAGCCTGAAATCGTTCAATCTCGAATATGAAATGCTGTGTGAAGCATCGAGGTATTTTGGAATTGAATTTGCGTAGGTGCTTGGTAATCGATTAATTTTTATCGGCATTGATTTCTTTTGTGAATGTCCTGCGCGACTTACATTTGTCATTTTTAAGCTGTATTCAACGCCATCCGTTTCGCAAGGATTATTTATTACAATTGCACGAGATTGAGGATTTTGTTTTTGATGAAAATTTCGAAATTTTAACCAATATATAGCTGCGTACAGTAAATAGCTAATCTTTATTCCCTCCAACCTTTAGACCAAAATTTAATCGAATGTCATTCATTTACGTTTACCCGCGTTTACCTCAATCTCAATTGGATTTTGTCAAAATTTTGTATAAAATCGTTACTTGAGTTTTTACGGTATAAATTAATTTTCACTGAAAAATGTAGAATTTTATGTAATTTACTTTTCTCTGATAGAAAACATAGTTTTTCAGGAATCGACGAATAAAAGAGTAAGATACGAAAAAAGAAGAAATAAAGATTTAATAGAATTGTGGAATTCGATGAATTTTAAGATTAAAACGCGCTGACGATACGCGCGGAGAACATTTACTGGGAGTTTCTATCGCGAGCACAGAATCTCATATTTCATACATTTACGGGAATTCAAGAAATATAATTAAGGTTGAAAACAATTTATGGCGTTTTGTTATCGCCGAATGTTTGCTGCATTTGCAATTGCGCTTAGTTATTTCATCCAGGGATTAGAGTCTGATCTATAAGTGTTGAAGGCTAATTATTTTTACACGGAATTTCATTTAAAACAAACATTTATTTATAGAATAGTAACAATCAGTAAAGAAATTCAGAATTGAATTGGAATTTAAACGGAAACTCATTTTGTCTTTATTTTGAGTAAATTGCGGACTTTGATCAACAGAGTATATAATATTTCCATTTCAATAAATTATCCGACGATCTCAGTTTCCTTCTCTCAGCAAAGAAAAGTTTTTTATTTATCAAAATAACATACTGCCAAAACTAAAAGCATCTCTTTACTTTACAGTAATTATTTTTAATAATCTACGCAACAATTAAGCGCTTTTGCCACTCTCACCCCCCTCTGTGAGTTTATAAGTGCTTTATGGAAAACCTGAGTGAATTGCTCCGTGTCTAATAAACTTGCAGTTGCGACCCGCCTTGCGTTCATCTACTGCTCGCGGCTTGTGCGCGCCACTGTAGTTGAGTGCTTGCCCATTTTCATTTAATTATTTATTAAAGCGTCAAGCAGCTCATTTAAAAAATCCGATTTTCATTTATTTGCGCGAAAACTCCGTAGATCCTATAAATATTCAGGTGACTTATTTCATTATTGAAAATAAAGAATATTATTTTGCGTTTAGAAATAGATTTAAATGCGTAGTATTACAGATACAGTTGTAAGGAATATATTTGCATTTTGTTTCTTCTTGAATGCATGTATAACTAAAGTACAGGAGAGGACTAATATTGATTATTAATAATTGTATACAATTCCATAAAATTATCTAATTTCAAGTTTTTATAAATTTGGCCTAATCAAATGGAGTGTAGATATATAATAATGTACAGTTACTATCAATTTTACAAGATTACATACACTTAAGATAAGTAGGCGTTATTTACCTAAAAGTAACTTACATTAAAGTAAACGTAATTTTCAAAAGAGTATAGAATTATATAAAATTCTGCATATACTTATACACAATTCTAACGGAATAAACTTCAAATACGATCGTATAAAATTACACATCATTTTCAGAAATCAATTTTACAACTTATACAAAACTTAAGCTAAAATTTTTCAGAAAGCACACAATGGACATACCCCTTTCAATTTACTAAACTGCCTTGATAAGCCCGCAAGAGCCCTTTAAATCGATTAGAGGGTGTAACACAATAGCTCTTGACGACATTGAATCAGCAGAGTATTCAGCCGGCACTATTCAACTGTCCAGTATTATTAAGTGTCGTTTAAGATGGAGGTACGTTGGCTTATTCTTAGGGCTCGAACCTTTGGGGTGAAGTCCACGATGTTACATGAAGGTTATAAAGTTCCTTGCCGCCTTAAAGTTGCGTCAAAAGTGAAATTTTCTTATAAATTGCAAAAACTTCTACAGTTGCCGAGAAACTCGTACTATGTTCAAGTACGTATACCCTGAATTATCCTACAATTTGCAAGTTTGCTTGAAATCGTTTATGGAGTACTGAATACCACAGCAATTTTTTAAAAGTAATTAAAGAAAGGGATTATAAAAGTTCGCAATTTTAAATTACTGTGCAATAAAAGATGAAAAATTTGAAACTCGTTTGAAAATAGGATTTCTTTAACGAAAAATTGGAAGTTTTAATTATCAAGTAAGAATAAAAGGATGGTATGTACTGAATTAAATATCACCGCAAGAAGAACAATGTGTAAAGTTAGTATGCAAAAGAATTAAAACCAACAAAAAAAAACACGAAAACTTTGTAGAATTTGGAATGTACGAAAATCAAGAATCACGAATAAAAACGCTGCCAACTGATTTTGGCACAATGCTTTCTCATAGAGAACATAAAAACAATGAAACATTTAATTTATATTATAAATAGAATGTTATGTAATGTTATGCTACAATTACTATTATCTTATCTTTTAAAAGGTGAAATTTAAGTTAAAATTTACCAATGTAATTGATTTACTTCCGTAATCGTTGGACATAGAAATCTCATTTTTTTCAGTTTCAGCTTTTGTCTCGAAAACTAATTGACAAAATCGCTTGAAATTTGTATAGATTATAATTCTATATATTGTTAATTACCAATATTTTTTTCAGAGGAATTGATAATTTAATTTAAGAGTTATAATCTTTTTAAAAACAAAACACATTTTTGTTAGAAGAAAAGAACCATAAGAACTAAAGGAATTTTTTCTCTGAAATCATAGGTATTTTTATGGCACTTCTATAGATAGTTTTAAAAACTAATCTATAGAAGTGCTTGAAATTTTCAAGTCCCCTCATAAAAGTGAAATGAGACTTGTGCGCGAAATTTGAAGCGAATCCACGGCGTCGTTTAAAACTAGTTAAGGGGGAGCATATGTACATACGTACATACATCCGGACATTTTATGAAAACTACTTTTTCGGACTCTCTGAACCTAAAAATTTGCTTCTATGTCAAAATATGAGACTCCAAAAATTTCACCGATTCAAAGCTTTCTATATGAGAAAGCAATTTAAAAAAACGCTTTGCAATTGACTGAATATATAGAAGGCATTAGTTAAAAGTTTTGGTTAATATTTGATCCCAATTAAATCCCTATTAAAAAATTCTCTGCAAAATTGTTCATACTTGGTTTCATTGTTGATATTGTCAATAGTTATATTGTCGTATTGTAAATAGTTTAATCTATAATAACTTACCAGGAGAATCTCACTTGTTTGGGTCACGGATTTTGTTCGAACTTTGGCATATGTTTTCTAATGTTAAAATATGAAAGAAGCCGTGTGCGTTCGGCCTAACGCTCGATTTTTTAAAAGTTATGAGCTGTTTTAGCGAAAAGCTAGGAAAAAACGATTTTTGTTGAATCACATATAAATTTTCAACTGTTAATTGTAGAGTATTTTAACTCCCGGCATTTGAAGGTGAGATAAAATCCCATTGATTAAAAAAAAAGACATCCAAAACTCTTTATTTGTTCAGAAGTTATAGCTAAATAAAAACTTGTAATAAAAGAAGCTAAAATTATGTCAATGAATTTTTGTAGATTTTTTTATGCTACTTTAATGGTCATGTTCGGTGCCTTCGTGCAGACAATTAATGTGTAAAATAATTTTGTGTACGATTTATCGGTGTATGAAAACCTTATTGTATAGTCACTTTTTTGTATAAAATGTTCATTCCCTTATTTTTATCGTTAAATATAAGATTATAATGCCGACATAATCCGTTAATTAAAAGTATTTTGTGTAAATCAAATCTACATAACTTTTTCATCTAAATTTTTTTAGAAAATTCAAGAAAAATAGAAATATAGGTTTTCTATACTCCGATTGATGGATTTAATTAAACTATTCTTTTCAATATTTTTTCTTTTATTTATTCTAGATTTCCTATTGTGTTTTAAAACTTTACATTATTTTATACATTATTACATTATTTATTTTGTTGTTGTTTTATATCGCAATTTTATGCAATGAACTTATCTTTTACTCTTTTTTCGCACTTTTTTTGTATATAAATGACGCATTAAAATAAGGTGTTATCTGCAGGATGTGAATCCTCACTTAATTGGTACTTTACATGCTTATATTCAAAATGTCCGTAAACGAATAGCGACTGTCAAGTTTTTTCTTTCGGAAAAGAGTAAACTGAAATTAAAATTTCAAACCTGTAATCAATATTCATAGCGTATCATATTCTTGTGTAATAAATCATAAACTATTGAAAGCACTGCTAATAAATCAGACAATTAATCAGGATATAATTGAAGTAACATAGTAGGTAATTACACCCGATCGCCGAGATACTTTAGATTTACAACAGTATCCCGGATTGTGGTGCGTTTCAATGTTACACGGTGAGTGCAAACTGTTGCCGTGGTTGCTAAATGAGAGGTTTTAGACAGGGTCAACAGTTGCCGTTCATCCAATCAAATGCATCTTCTCGGAAGTAATTAAGAGCATTTCTATGAAGTTCGTTGCATTGAAATTACAGGGGGATCAGGAAATGCGTTTCGGTATAAGCACACGTGTGTGTGCCTCCTCTTTGAAATCGAACCCAAGCGCTATAGACTGTCAGAATTTAAAGGATTCTCTATGTGCCTCGCTCTATTCTCACAACGCGATATCTTGCGCCTATATATAATTATACGCGCAGCATAATCTGATAAAGTTAGGCGGAAAAACTCCGTGTTGTTGCGCCGAGAACCTGCTTTTGATCTTTGTACTTTACCGATTTTTTAGTTGCTAATAAGGTTAATTTAAGAATATTAAATATTTATAAGAATTAATTAAAGCTGAATATTTTAATTAAACTTTTAATTAAAATTTTCATCTCTTATTGAATCGCATCAGAAAGAATAGAAGCTAAATCTTAAATAATCACACAGCTTATATTTTAGTTCAAAGTTTTTATGCCGTCGAAGTATGTGCCTAATTAGCTCGCTTTCAGTGACACAAATAGATCCCCAAAAGGTAAGTAGGAGAGAAATTTTCTTGACAAAGGCTTGCGACATTAATTTTTTCTTGCAGATAAGTCTTTTTTTTTAATCTTAGTTTATTCAATACAACAAAATAATCATAACCTTAGATTTTAATTAATTTAATTAATAAACGAATCTAACGTGATAAATTTTAACGCCTTATTTTTTTAAATTCACGTTCAATGTTGAAAATTCAATAGCCGTAAAACGAAGTGTATTTTAGTGTACTGACCTCGATAGGAATCGTGAAGAAAGCAACAAGAAGATCGGCGATGGCCAGGTGGCAAATCATGAGGGAGATGCGCGACTTGCGGTACCTGCCTCTGGAAAGCGTCAGGAAGACTGTTAGGTTGCCCACCGAGGCAACGATAAAGCAGATGCAGTAAACGATCACTATTATAAGAGAGTTGCGGGTGAAGGTCATATTGGGTGGCATAGTGGGTATCACCATGCTCGTATTGTCCTTGAAGTCGTACGGGAAGTCCGAATCGTTTTGCGAATCACTAGAACAAAGGGTAATGGGTGCTTGAAATTGCTTGTTAATCCATTGAATAAGGCAGAGTGATGTTTGGGATTGTTTAATTGATTTATAAGTGTTAGACAATTAAGTGAATGATTTAATTTTATTTACCTAATAAACTTCTACTTGTAGCTAAATTTCAAGACCATCATAAATATAGTGAAATCTAATATTATCCAAATTTCAAATTAGAGAATACGAAATTCGACTTTACAATTGTTCGAGAATTTTAGAATATAAAACAATTGCATTGAAGAGCATTTTTTTATTTATTGAATCGTATCTTTATTTAGAGGTGATAAATATGAGACCTTATTAATTTAAAAATTAAACGTAGCATATTCTAATTTAGACATCCATTATGACGAAAGTTTGTCATCTTTTCTGATTTAAAAAGAGAAACATTTTTCGTTGCGTTGAAGTATTATGTGTAAAAAAGTTATTAAATTCTTAACTACGAGCTATTACTGAAAGTTTTTTATCAAAACGTGGGACTCATAGTGGGTCGTTCTTTGCTACTTGGAATTCAACACGTTTACTTAAAGAATAATAAAGAGTATGAAAAGCTTTTATGAATTTTCAGAGAAAAGAATCATCGGAGATCCTATTACCATTTTTCTTTGTATAAGATTTAAAGGTGTTAACTCTAATGAGCTTATGTGCTATAAATACATTATACCCATTAATTAACGAAACATTTGAAATAAATAAATTCATCGATCGGTTCTATAAGAAATTAATCTATCTAGTAAATGGCTGGATCGCTGTGAAAAAATATTGAAAAATTACAAAAATAGATTTCGTTAAATATTTAAAATGATATTGAGATTGAAATGCCACTTGGAGAACACTGACTTGTTATTATAAGTTTCATTTATTTCTCATATTGCGCTTTCATTCGCTCCATGTAGGAGTTTCGTTTGTATGACAAATAATAACTTCTCAACAAACACAATTTCGCGAATGGCATATTCAAATTTAAAACCGTAAATTTAAAGTCCTTTATATCATAAATAATTCACAACAGCAGGGCGTACTCAAAACGTAAAGACAACACTGCCCGTTCACAGAAACTGCATCAGCTATCAAAACCCACCTAAGGTCTTGAAAGAGCTGCATCCTCGAACTCTGCAGCTGATCCATGTCTGCGAGAAATCTGTTTTCAGTCGTCGAAAGAAAATTGAATGGGCTCGCAGTCCTCTTAGGTGATGTTCTCCGAAAGTCGGCGGAGCTTTTCAGCCGAGATTAGAATCCTCTTGTCGGCACTCGTCATCTCGCACGGAAGCATATCACGGATTCAAGGAAGTGCGCACCGGTTCATCGGAGCCGAGAGAGATTTTGAAAGGGCCGCGGCCGACTCGTAACGCGCGCGAGAAGCAGCAGCAGCGGCGACAGCACACAGCCGTCCGCTTGCAGATACGCGCCGCGGCAAAGTGTCCGCAAGCTCTCTCGCCGCGCGCGAGCTCTCGGCGCTGCAGCTCACGAGCACGCAAGTCCGAAGCTCAGCCACTCCCCCCTCCCTCCTCGGCACTTTTTGTCCTTCCTTTCTTCTCCCTATCAATGCAGCCGGGGGCTCTGCAATTGGATATACCTTTCGCTTATCGCGCCCGCCTTTTTTACGTCTGTTCCCGGGGAAGAGCTTTCGCTTTGACAATTTCGTATTTATTTCCAGGTTCGATTAGTTCTCGGACGCGGAATGGTTTGTTAGCTTTTTTAGCTCGTTCTTTCATTGGTTTTCAGATTTAGTTTTGAGAGATAGGTAATATTATTTGAAAATATTGGCGATCGAAATTATATTTTTCTATGGGATTTTTAAACTTTCGAGTATATAATGAATTTATATTTACAAGCTAAAGCCACGAAGCTACTAAAACCCACGCAAATGATATTTAGTAGCCTCGAGGATGATCCCCTTTAAAACACACAATGCACTCTCCGATAATGCCTTTTTCAGTCAAATTTTAAATTGATTTTTCGAGTTTGACAAAGTTGCTTATTATTAACCTTCTGTGTCAATTAAGCTTTCATTAGCAATGTATATTATAGTTAATCTTGTGATACATTTAATACCTTACTCGATGGAAAAGAAACGATAAAATTATAAATTATATAAAAAATACAAATATTTATAAAAATAATTTTTAATTTTATTTAGTTTTACATTTAATCGACATTATAATGTATAAAATGTATAGGAACTTATGTGGGAACTTTCCAACAATCTAATAAATAATATTGAATAACACCTGGTAACAATCAACATTTGTTATAATGCATGTGTGTTGCATAACTTTCGACATAATAAACTATTATTGATTTACCATTAATTCTGGGAAATTTTCAAGGAAAGAACTCTGTAAAGCTCCATAGGTCCGCGCGGCGCGCGATTTGCGCGAGCTACTTTTGTTACACTCAAAATAAGCGGATCGTCCATCAAGCGCAGGCCGCCGCCCGAGCAGGCCTCTCCAGGAGCAGCCTGCAAAAATCGAACTGCCCGCTACAGATGTCGAGGTCGACGGGGAAAGGGTCCTGGGGCTCGTCTCCCAGGAGCTCGAGGCTGTGCAGCAGGGTGGGCTGGCCCGAGAGGCGCGTGGGCGCCCCGCAGCCGGCGGCCTCCCGAGCCTCTCGCGCGTTCTCCAAAGTCAAGAGCGACGCGTTAACCACTCGAATGCGCAGAAACGCCCCCCGGAGCTCCGGGCCGCCGTAGTAAACGCTGCCCTCCGCCGAGCCCGCCGCCTCGTGCGCCACCAGACGCAGCCCGACGCTCGGCCTTCCGTGAGTTTCCTGCGAAACAAGTTTTATACTTCTTGGATTTTTTCAATTATTTTTCTGTCTGGGCTCTTGAATAAATTAGTTTTGTGAATAATTATTCTGTTACTTATAGTAACAACTGTAATTGCAGAAAATTCAACAGATTTGTATTAACTGCATTCTGGATCAGGAATTTAATCGTTTAGTGTACGGTATAAAAGTTTTTTAAATCCGAGCTGTTCATCTCCTTTGAGGCGTCGACGCGGAATTTTAGCAGCTAAGGATGTAGTAAACGAAATGAGATACAGAGCCTAACTCAATTTTCCAGCTCATTTCGATCTCGTTAGCGGATAATATTATTTATCCGAATTTGATGCAAAATTACGAAAACAAATTTCAGAGCGCAACGAATCTCCTCTCCGAACGAGCGACCGAATTCAAAAGCAAACTTAATACGCCGCGTTTTCGCGAGATAATGAGCCATCATTGTGAAACTCATTAATGCGCGCTTGATGAGAGGAATTTAAACGCGGAGGACTTTTGTGTCTTCGCGAACAAGCGCTAGTTGCCAGCGAGGCAAGGACACGAGCTTGAAAGAGCAGCCGGGGGATCGAATGTAAGTAGACGATATTTACCTCGTGAAGAGGAACAATGCGCCCGGGTCTTACGAGGGTGACGATTTGATTGTACGGCGCCGTTATCTGCTTCGTCCCATTACCCGTTGGATTAAGCGGTGAGCCACCTTCGAGGTGTCGCCACGAGAAGATACCAGGCAGCCACATCGTCACCTGGTTACGCCGGGAATGAGTCACCAGACCTGCGGAGAGGAAGCATAATCGCGTTAGCGCCGAGAGAGATACGAGAGACTTTTGCACTAATTCTTTGCAAATTCAAATATTTTTTTTTTTTTTAATTTTTAACATCAGCCAAAGTCTTGATATTTAAAGATTTTATTCTTACCGACTAAAATGCTGTCGCCCCAGAAAAATTCGCTGTAAGTCGTATTACGAGGCTGCCTTTCCTCCGGATAGTGAAGAGCCGGCGTAGAAAAAATAGGCAGTCCTTCGTGAACGAATAAAGCAAGGACCGTGCGCTGATAGCTGGCCAAAGAGGCACGAAGAGTAAGCAGCTTTGCGGCTTGCAGGGCGCCCGTCTGACTCAACTGGGTACCGCCGGGAGATTTTTCCGGCAAGACCAGAATTCGAGGCCACGCCACCGCTGCCCCGTACCACCTATAAGTGGAGATTATTATTGGAGGAAAATGGCCATTTTGTAAAAAAGAGGCAAATGCAGGTATATAAAAGGGATTTTATATTCCTCTGAACACGAGTGTCGATGATAAAAATGCCACTTGATAATGAGGATCCATGGAGTACGGGCACTTCTCTCGCGTTTGAGAGACCCATGATCAATTTTCAGCTCGTTTTGAGGGGTATTGACTGATTTTATTTCGTTATCAGTGACAGTTGTAGAACGACTCTTTTTCATCCGGCAAATACATTCTATTTTTACTAGCAATCGATATTGGAACGTGCACGCAAACTGCAGACAAAGCTCGGTCAGATATCGCAATTTATCTTTTTGACAGAAATTTTTTTTTTAAACTTTAACTGTTTGAAGACTTGAAATGTTCAAAGAAGTTGAAAGAAGATGCGTGGTAAAAGCTGAATAGCATCATGCTTTGAGGTTTACTGAATTTACGAAGTGACAAGGAAATAAGGAAGTCTAATATTTTTAGTTTTTATTTTTTCGAAAAAACTTCAAAGATATGTGGAAAATCAACTTATTACTTTTGAAAAAATTGAAGTCAGTTTTGAATAAATTTGCATTAGAAACTATTCCCTAAACGCCTAATTCAGATAATTAAACCTTCGTCAAACGCCTCACTTGACTGTAATTCAATAAAAGCACCTCAAACACTCTTGCAAACTCGCATCCTATCTTCCAAGCGTACCTAATACAGAGCTCCTCGTCGACCCTAGCTTTATCAGCTCCGCAAACGTACATCGCCGAGGGCACTTGTCCGGTCATGGCGGACACAAGACCCGCCTCCACAGTGCTCCTGAAGGACGTCCAGCTGGCTTCCACGTCAGGGGAGTTGCATCGCTGGCCGCGCAGCTCGACGATCGGCGCGGCGTCGGCCACGAACTCGAGGAAGCTGCTCGCGTAAGAGTTGTGGTTTGCGTAATGCTGCTCGTCTAGGTCGAAAGGCACCGTGCGAGACATCAGCCGCCGCAGATCCTGTTAATGCAGTTTTCCAGAAAATCGATAAGCCTACACGCGAGAATATTACGGGGTGACTGAGGAGAGAGGCGGCCTGGGAGGAAATGGGGAAACGCGATTCAAGATTGCGGGAACGGAGATGGCATGCACGGCTGAGCTTTTCTGCGATTTGTGAAAAACTCGGATGTGATATTTTATGGATGGGATGAAAAGAATTTTATTTAAAATTGTGAAATATTGGGAAGTTATTAAAATACCGAAAAACACATTCAATACATAGACTTTTAGATATTGTAAATTTTAACATTTCGAATAAATAGTGCAAGTTTAGGTTACTGTCGTTTAAAAGTAAGGACCAAAGTGGAATTGTCTCGTGAAAACTTAATTATTATACTTTGCGAACATCTGAAAAGCTGTTATATCGTCTTCGGGGCCTCGCTACACGTAGATCATATTATACAAATCCCCTTGCCATGGACTACTAATCAGGTTCGAGCCTATCCATTCTGTAAGGCTTAATAGAAAAGAGTTCTCTACACTGACGAGGAGAGTGTACGACATTTGGGTAATGGATTTTCCTGTAACTTTCGGATATGTTTTCTAATGTTCAAATATGAAGGAAGCTGCGTCCGTTCGCCCTAACGCTCGATTTTTAAAAAATTATGCACTCTTTTAGCAAAAATCTAAGAAAAATCGATGTTTGTTTAATCAAGTATAACTTCTCAACTATTAATGATATAATATTTTAACTATTTGCATTCGAAAGGTGAGATCAAATCCTATCGATCAAAAAAAATTACATCAAAAAATCTTTATTTGCTCAAAAGTTATAGTCAAACAAAGAATGACCATTAAAATAACATAAAAAATCTACTTATATAATTTTAGCCTAATTTTATTGCAAATTTTTATTTAGCTATAACTTTTGAACAAATAAAGATTTTTTGATGTAATTATTTTTAATCGATAGGATTTGATCTCACCTTTCGAATGCCAATAGTTAAAATACTGTACCATTAACAGTTGAGAAGTTATACGTGATGAAACAAAAATCGATTTTTCTTAGATTTTTACTAAAAGAGCACATAACTTTTGAAAAATCGAGCGTTAGGCCGAATGGACGCGGCTTCCTTCATATTTTAACATTAGAAAACGTATCTCAAAGTTATAGGAAAATCCATTACCCAAATGTCGTATACTCTCCTTGTCAGTGAAAAGCACTCAAAATTTTAGTTTAAACCTTCTGCCCGCCGGCATGACACCTTTAGGCGCAGAAGATTAATACCATATATTTTTGAAAAGATTTCTCATTCCTAATGTATTTTGGCGTGCTGAATACGATTCTGCCATTTAAATGAACTTACACCTCTAAAAATCATTAAAAAAAAGCCCAATTTTTTTTTTTTACAATTTTGAACAAATACATTATTCTTTATGTATTTTAACGTGTCAAACACGATTTTATTGTCAAAATTAGTTTCAAACTTCCCATTTTTGCATAAAAAATGAATTTTAGAAAAATTTTCACTTGTCTATCGATGATTTTTCTGGAAAAAGCGGAAAATTCAATTTTCTCAAAACAAAAAAATTCTATCGTATTGTTCACAAAATTCTATACAAAAAGATTCTTACAAGTTTCCCACAAAAAAGCACCGTTTTCGAGTAAAAAATTCCCGAAAATTGAAGCGTACGCTTATACCATTATCATCGCCTTTAGGCGTCATATGGTGATGGGTACATATCTACCACTAGTTGGGAGATACTTGTATGGAAATTTCCGATAAAGCATCTCTTTTCTAGAAGAAGAAATTCCAAGTGGCCTGCAGGTTAAGGGTGTTTTTATAAATCAAAACTTTATATTCGATTAAGAGCTTTTATTCTTTACCCATTAATTAGTACATATTTCGGAGTTTGGATTTAATTTTTCTCTTTTAGTCCAAATGTGAGTCTGCCACGTTAGCCATCGGTTAATATGAATTTCTAAATATATATCTTGATTAATTTATGGTATCATTTTGCTTTGTTTAAAAACTCTGAAGGACATATATTTCTTCGGAGTGTAAATTAAAGTCGTTATTATATTAGTTTTTGTGTGTCCTTTTTTTTTATCCGAGGAGTTGATGAATGCATTTACGCACCATAGAAGTGATATGTGAATCACGACCGTGTGGGGCTCACCTGAAAGGCTCCCTGGTATCCTACTTGCGGATTCCAGGATCCCTTATAGTACTACCCATTAAACCTCCACCTCCTTTCCTTACCAGAACTCAGTCCGGGACCACTTTCGCAGTCTTCCGCCCGTCTTTATTTAATCTCTACTTTACGCGTCGAGGTGTCCATCTTCCCGTTTACTTATGAGAATTTTCGCAACGTAAGCAGTCACGGTGTTCCACGACTCGGCGTCCTTACATATTCTACTAATTACGTTTTCCGGGGTTAAAGCTCCCATCACGGTTTCTAGTCTTTGTCGTTTTTCGACCCATCTCGAACATTTGAAAAATGTGTGAAAAATGTCGTCGTTTCCGTTTCCGCAGTACATGCACGTCGGTGGGCGGACTTTTCCCATCCTCGCGAGGTACTGTCGGAAGTACCCATGTCCACTTAAAAACTGCGTCAGGTTGAAATTAACGTTCCCGTGTTCCCTACCTATCCACGGTCGCAGGTCTCGGATCAATCGGTGGGTCCACCTACCCTTCGGGTCTACGTCCCATCTCCCCTGCCACGAGGTTATGGTGATTTCACGTTCGTTTCCGCTCGATAGCCAGCAGGTCCAATGGGATCACGCCGGCGATCGCAAAGACCGCGCCCTCCGATACCGTCCGGTAAGCACTCGCGATCCGCAGTGCACCTCTCTTTGCACGGCCGATAAGATCTTACGATTTTTCCTCTTGTCGAGGACGCCCGCCACCGTTTCTGCGCCGTAGAGCAGCACCAAGTGCGTTGTGCTCATAAGCAGCCGACGGATCGCGTTTCTCGGCCCTCCTACATTTGCCATAATTCGGCTTAACGCGGCGACCTTCTGCTCTGGCTTTCTCGCCGTCGATTCAAGATGAGCGCGGAACGACAGCTTGGAGTTTTTGTGTGTCCTTACTCCTAACATTTTAGGCATTATAGAACTTCACTTTTTCCGTAGAAGTTCGAAACTATTTATTGTGTTGAGTAAATTATTAGTAGATTATTAGTATATTATTAATTTCATAAATTTCTTTATTACTACCTTTAGTTCTTTTTCATAAAATTTCGTAAAATATAGTGGCGTTATTTCATTGAGAATTAAGGGGACTCGAAAAAAAAAGACATGGCTTTACTTAGCCATCCATGAATTAGTGCATCACGACACTGAACAATTAATATACGCTAAAAAAATTTTACTGAACGTTCCGTAATTTTTTCAATAAGTTGTTTTTATTGAAAGAATTACAATTTTTACCAATCAGTTCCGTCATCTTATACGGTAGTATACATCAATTTTACTCAGTAGAACGTAAATTTTACCGAACAGATAGGTAATCGAAGGTATTGGAAGTTGAGATTAGGTTAGGTCTTATTGTCGTAAGTCAATACCAAAGTAAAGTATTTTGTATTATTTATTCACTTTTATTATTAATTACATGTTTAAAATAATATACTTAAGTTTAATACCTAAAGTATATTATTTTGAAACTTGCGCATGCTATATCTTATTTACGGCTGCTCAGGAGATCGGTAATTTTTACGAGACAGTCAGTAAAATTTTTTGCGCAATGTCGTATTAATGAATAAAATCCATGATCCCTCGATTACAATTCGTCTCGTAATTTTTATGCAGAGTTTTTTTCGTAAATTTTTATGAAAAATTCTATCAGTGTATTCAAAAAAATCTCCCATTTACTCAAAATAATTTTAAATTATAAACGAAAATGTTTTTACACCTGCAGAATAACATACAATCAAAAGCGGTGTTTGGCTCAAGCGGTAAAGTTCTTGCCTCCCAAGACAAACATCGCGTAGGGCGTGAGTTCGAATCCCCGTCAGTCCGGAATTTCGGAGGCATTTTTTGAAAGAAATGTCAGCCGGATTTTTTGGTGACGGGGTGGAGCTCATACCCGCTGATCGTGCTTGAGGATTGTGATGCACCTGATCTGCAGCCCTTTATTAAGTACAATGATTGCGCTGAGTGCATGAGTACTAATAAGGCTGGCTATTGTTGCGGGTTTCGCCCATGAGCTTCGCTCGGTGGGGTCTTCCGTGGCTCGATCGGTAAGAGCGAAGGGGAGCACATTTGAGGTGTCACATGTGGTATCACGTGAGATCGCGAATGAGATATCTTATGAGTTGTAACGTGTGATCTCATACGATATCTCATATGAGATCTCGTGCCAAAAACTCATATGAGATATCATATGAGATCTCATATGAGAAATCGTATGAGATCACACGTTACAACTCATAGGATACCTCATTCGCGATCTCACGTGGTACCACATGTGATCTCTCAAATGTGATCTCATATAAGGTTTTTCAGTAGGATTCGTACTGCGAACACAAAGGTCCTAGTATCTTCCGATCGAAACAAATACCACTGTGGTAAAACATACGTGCTTTGTTTACAAACACACCGATGACCCCTGTCGCTGTTAAGTATACCATAAAACAGCATAAATAGAGCGACGTTAAATAAGATTACAAAAAAAAACAACGTACACTCAGAAGATCAAGTAAAACAAAAATTGTTTTTTGAAAAATTGTCAACTATGGTAAACCTCTTAATGGGCTAAACATTTTTTAATTAAAGCGTATCTTGACAAAGCCTTTCATTAATTTTTTCAAAATTCTGTAATTTGTTTCTTAAATGAATAAACTATGTGAATCCAAATAGTTAATAAATATTTTTATTAATTACACTTAAAATTTGCAATTAAGTAAACTTTTGAAATTTATAAATAACAAAAACTATAAGAAGACTAGAAAGCATAAGTGGATTATTTTCAAAGATCATTTTGTTATGACGTTTGTACGCATGAAATAGAAAAACCATTTTTCTCTTCTCCCAACTTTTCATAATTATTTTAATTAATTGGCTAAAAATTAATACATACATTTTCTTTCGAAGTAAAGTTTATCAATTAAGGAACCATCGTCATTTGTCGCGTGATTTGACTGTTGTCTTGTGTTTTGATCGATCTTTTTTGCAGACCAAAATAATTTTTTTCCGTTTTGCGCTGATTCCATCGTCGAAGCACAGGTAACAACAAAGAAGGTAATATAACGTTAAACCAAATATAAAGAGATTTTATTTTCTACTGTAAAGTAACTGAGTAAAAAAAAATTTACTGCATTTTGATATTCAAAAATAACTCAAAATTATTCTTATCATCATCAGAATTATCCTTTTCATTCGCGTTTCTAGCACATTTTTTTTTGTTTCGCTTTGTGCATAGATAAACTATTTTTAAGTATACAGAATTTGCACGAAATACACTGTTTAAATAAACTATTTCGAATCTATTGCAACTGGAAATTCGTGTTAGAAATGATACAATAGTATTATATTTTTCCTCACCTATCTTCAAAGTGAAATGTCTTCTTTACATTAAAATTTTATATACTTTAGCCAGTATCAATACTTTCGATGACATAAAACAAGTAAAAATAGTGTTACAAATTCAGACTGTAAAAAAAAACTTTAATTTACAGTACGACGGTGCATTCTCTGAACATTTGGAGATGTTGTCTCAGCTTGGCTACGTATGCCTCTTCTCATCCGCATTCCCGTTGGCTGCATTTGCTGCATTATTGGGAAACCTTTTAGAATTGCGTGGAGATGCCTTCAAGTTGTGTTTTGTCCTTCAGCGACCTTTTGGACGGCGAGTATCGAATATTGGAACATGGCAGGTAAAGTTTTCCATTATTTAATTTATTTTGAGATCCTTAAAGTTGCTTAAAAAATCGAAAGCTATGAATATAGAGTGTCTGTATATGTGTATATAACATGTACGTTTAGAGGGAATAGATTCTTGTACGTTGCGCTACAAGTGCGGAAAGTCGGTGATTACCCCACGCGAAGCGCATGTAAAAAAATTGTATAGAATATGCACAATTATTGCATATACGTTAGGAATGGACATTCATAGAGTATACATAGTATATACATAATTAACCTATAAACTACAAAATGTGAAAAAAAGAAAACACAAAAGCAGAAAGCTTAGCATATATTTTCTGTTTTTATGTTTCATTTTTTCCACATTTTGCGTGTGAATAAAAAATGATGTGTAGTTTATAGGTTAATTATGCATATAATATGTATACTCTATGTATGTCCATTCCTGGGGAAACGTACATGCAAAAATTATGTATATTTTGTACATTTTTTTTTACATGCAGTCATAGCAAAAAACATTTTTCGTCACAAGTTATGGATAGTTTGTTTTCCATACATGTTTCCATTTGGAAAGTGCCCTACAATAGCACGGTTTGTGTACTTTTCCACATAGCTTCCCTGGAAAAGTTGCAAGAAATATTACAGTGTAAGCTTCTCACAAGCTCCCTGTAAACTAAATGAAACTTTCAATAAGCTTCCATTGGAATATTCCACGGAAACTTCCCGTAAGTTTAAGGGTACATAACAAGCAAGATTCCAAAAGTGCAAATGTTGAATATTATATGACAACTTTCAGAAAGGTTTCCGTTAGCTTCCACGAAAAATTTAATGAACGAATACAGAAATATTTCATGGAATATTCCGTGAAAGACTACGGCAAGCTATTTGAAAGACTCAAGTGTAAGATTCATTGAAAGCTTCCGGGAAACTTGCAGGATAGATTCCAGTAAGCTTTCGGGAAAGATTCAATTGTAAGTTGCAGGAAACTGTCATGAAAATTTAAAGGAAGCTTCACTGTAAGCTTTCGGTAATGTATTACTGAAAACTAAACTAAAGCTTACAGAAAATCTTCCGGTAATATTCCATTGAAAGGTTTCGAAAAAGCTTCCCGTAAGGTTCGCAGAAAGGAAAAAGAAAGATTCGAAAGTTCGAAAGTTAAAATATTACAGTGAATCGTTCAGAAAGGTTCCTGTAAGCTTCCGCGAAACATTCAAAGAACGGATACAGAAATACTTCATGGAATATTACGTGAAACACTACGGTAAGGTATTTGAAAGATTCAAGTGTAAGATTCATTGAAAGTTTCCGGGAAACTTGCAGGACAGATTCCAGTAAGCTTCCGGGAAAGATTCAATTGTAACTTGCAGGAAACTTTCATGGAAAATTAAAGGAAGCTTCACTGTAAGCTTTCGGTAGTGTATTACAGTAAGCTAAAATGAAGCTTACGGAAAACCTGTCGGTAATATTCCAATGAATGGTTTGAAGAAAGCTTCCCGTAAGGTTCACACAAGACAAAAAAAAAGAATTTAATACATAAAACATTGAATAATTTTGTTTGAATTTAGTATATATTTAAAAAAAATTATTTTTAAATAAAATAATTATTATAAATTTAAAAAAATGATGTTATTAAATTTTAATTAATATTTAATCAAAATTTTATTGTTTATTTTACTTAACAAATAAAATATTTCAATAATTTTATCTATTAAATTATTATTATAATTGTATGGAAATTTACAAATCTTTCATAACAGCAACAAAAACAAAATTTGAAGTGTTCGAAATGTAAAAAAGCTCGTGCAGTAACATTTAAGTCCAATTCGAAATTCAATACCGTAAATAGGTTCGTAGGGTAATGGATAAGATTCTCGCCTGATAGGACCCTGGTTCGAATCCCGCCGGCAGCAGTTTTTGTTTTCTAAATTTATGTTTCAGATTTAATTTAATAACATAATATACATTTTATATATAATAATAATAATAACAATAATATAATAATAATCCTGAAAATAATAATATAAAATAATTAATGTTAAAATGTTTCGTTTAATCTTAAAGTAATCTTTCACAAATGTTGCCTGAAAGATTTCCGTAAAATATTACCAGAACCGTGGAAGCTTTTTGTCATTAAAAAGGGCGGATATTTTAATCTTCCTGAAAGATTCCATGTAAGCTTGCGGTAACATTACTAATTAATCTTTCATGAAGGCTATTTTATAACCTTGAAAAAAACTTTAATTTTAAATATGAATACTAAATAAATTAAAACTTTTTTACATTTTTTGTGGCAATATAAATAATTCACTTAAGATTTAGTTTCTATCAGATCTAGATGGGAATCTCCGAAGGGGGTTAAAGCAGCGAAATCAGAATTGAACCTACCTTCTATGTCCTCCCATGTTTAGCCTGGTATATCAGACGAGTCTAACATATCATTCTTTTTTAACAGAAAATAGGATAAAATTATTATTATCATTTTACACAAAACAAACAACGAAGCACGGTTTAGTGGAAGACTGTTTCGAATGTCAAGCATATACATAGCGTTGAAAAAGTATCTGACCCCCCACTATCTCAAAATTACACCCAGGAGGAAAAATTCCAAATACACAAGTCGTCGGATTTCGCGGGCTTTTATCTTGACCTTAACTTTCCAGGTAATTCGAAGATCAATTTCAGAACTTCGAATGGAAAGAGCGGAAAATTGATCAATCGCCAAAATTGCATTAAGGTGAAAGTAGTGGATCTTCATGAAATCTGAAAATACTGATTCTATAAAAAAATGACTAGTACAAAAGTTACACTATTATTGTTAGGAATAATGTAACTATCATATGCAACCGCACCAAACTCCCAGCTTTCATGCCGTTGAAGGGGGTAGTGATAATAAATTCTGTACAATTCTATTTTTTTGAATTCTATTTTTCAAATTGCATTTTAAGTGATTTCGAAAAATTCGACGATTAGATAATCGTTAACCTTCCTCTGCACTTTATAGCTATAGTATATACTGGAAACACGCGCATTGGATGTTGAGATATGTCGTTATAATGCGCAGGAGGATTAATCACTAAACGCCAGTAATCTCCAGCTTTGCCTTCAATTTTTGAATTTTTTAGTTAACCTTAGCTCTCAATCCTTCCTTCATACCAATCAAACTAATATGTAGTGTTTATTCGTTTCATAAATAATTATTTCTTTCGATATTGATGAAGTAATACATTTTCTAATATTTATAAATATGCTTATTTGTGTAGAATGCAATGGAAGCCATGGGGTTAGTCGCAATATTGGTAAATTGCGCACTTATTGGTCTTAGCGGTCAGGTGCAGCGAATGTTTCCGGAGATGTCGGCTATTCAAACAATACTATTAATTGTCGCCTTGGAACACATCATGTTGGCAATACGTTTTGTTATTATATGTGCAATACCGGATATTCCCAGTTGGGTGGCTACTGAGATGGCCAAGGTTGAATTTTTACGCAGAGAAGCAGCGAGGCGGTTGTCATCCACACCTTCGCCTTCTGAGCAACAATCGGCTACTGTTATAGGTATGACATAAGTATTTTCCTGGATTTAAATTTTCAGAAACATTGAAAAAATAAATTAAATTTTTGATCTTGAAAATTAACTAGTCGAATAAGGAAAACTAAATATTCATCTTTTTATTTAAATTTTAAAGTGTTAAATTAAAATATCATTCATAGGTTTGAACGTCAGTCATTTCAATCATTACTTTGTGTTTTGCTCAAAGCAATAATATTAATGTTGTATTGCTAAATATAGCAAATATAGGTTCATTGCTAGTCTAACTGGGCATTTATCGGCTCGCACTCGCATTTATTTCAACTTTGCCTGACTCGATTCAAAGCTTCATTTATTGACTCGAAACTTTCTAAATAATCATCCAGAAAGCAATTCTCTACTAAACTTTTCACTGCAATCGGATATTTTAAACTAAAATGCGCCACGTTTTTATTACCGAATATTACCCTACACATTATATATTCGTCTGGTAGATCGATTTAATTTTCTTAACGCGTCGGCTATTGCCCTTTCGGGAATTTTCTTTGATCGTATTAGTATGTTCCGCATAGCACTTGTGTTTCTCGTGATCGCGAAGTTACAAGAACTCCTATAATCATGCTAAATTCGTGATTTATTATTAGCTCGCAGTTTATGTTGACCGATTAAAAGGCCGGGAGCTGCATTATATGAATTTATCCAATTCTCTTTGAATTTTCATGCTATTTCATTTGTCGCATCAGCTGCGTTGAGTTTTCAAATACCTCGTAACGCGATTTTAGATTACAATCTTTTCGCGTCAATTTCATTTACTATTTTTGCATTGATTATTATCGTTAACGATGATTCCTCATCTAGAACTCCATGAACTATTATTTTCCCCGAACGCGTTCCTATCACTTTAACAGGAAGCATTTTTAAAAAAGCTCCTATAACTCGGCAGGATGCATTAACATTAGGTTTCGACTCTTTTCTTTGTTTTTAGGGAGGGGCATTGTTTTCCGGTGGTTTTCCGTCATTTTAATTTTTTGTCGCAATGTGAAAATCAATGTCGTTTCAGACGACAACGATTACATAGACTTTCCTTACAATCGTTGCGCGAAGGTTCCTCTTCTAAGCAATTAAAACACAACCGGGCTAGTTTTACTTATATTCATGATTTTTCCATCAACAAGGCTCGCAGGCACCAGAACGTTCACTAACTGATCCAGCTCGAAGGCTCAAAATTGTAACTCCTTCGTGAGGGTTGTGAAAAGTGAAAATTGATTCATTTTTTAAATCCCTAATATAAATCGAGTAAGCAATCCATCTTGAACTGTATCGAAATTCAATCTCGAATCTTGAACGGATTACTGCGAAGCGCGCCTCAATTCACCTAGTTTTACTGTAAAGAGTACCTTTTCGGTCGTTGTTCAAAAAGCAAGTGAGCTCACTAGCCCCTTTTTTCTTCCTATTTACATTATTCATTTTTTTTTACAAAAAAAGCATAGCTTGTTTCTCTCCTTGGCGATTAACACTCATCGCTTAAAGTTTATAGTGTACGGAACTGAGTTTTTTAAGACAAAATTCGTTGTCGTTTCAATTTTTATTAATTTTACATGGAAAGAGTGCGGCAAAAACAATGTTTTGGACCTCTATGTAGGGCTTATGTCAATAAAATTTGGAGTAAATCAGTTCAGTATTTCTTGTCTTTGCACCAAAAACAGGCGTTTTCTTTATATGTTAGTATAGCTTTGTCTTTAAAAGCTTTAGTTTAGATCTGGTAAAACTCATTTAAATTACTTGCTAAACATTTTGTACATGAAAAACAATAGGGGCTACCCAAAACTCATAGATGCTTTAAAATTTTAATAGTGCACGAGGGTTAACAATCTAAAACAAGCAAAATAATTTCTCGCACTTTTTTTATAATATATTATTATTTTCTTAATTTATTTATGTAAAACAGTTTATTTTTATAATACGTATTTCAAAACTATTTGTATTAAATCATATATATATATATATATATATATTTTTTTTTAATTTATTTATTTAAAGCCGCATGCCTCTGATAAGAGTATGAGCGGCTACAAAAATGTATATAAAGTACAGAATTGAATATTATACATTGTACATTGTGAATTTTGACATGTTATTACAAAAACAGAACAATATAAGATATTTTCAAGGATTTCAAAAACTATACATACAACTGATTATTTTTATTTAATAATTAGAGTTCATTCTAAATTGTAACTTTGATACTTTTCATAAAGTCAATCACTTTCTTGCAGTCTGTTTTGCTTTCCGAATTCAATAGGGTACTGTTTTCTATGCCATATTTTTCTCTTTGGGACTTATACAAAATACAGTCTATTAGGATGTGCTTGATTGAGAGTGATTGGTTGCACTGGTGGCATATTGGTGCGCTTTCTTTTTTCATAAGATAAGAGTGTGTCACGTTCGTGTGACCGATTCTAATTCTCGTTATAATAACTTGTTCTTTTCTGGGGAACCGTAGTGCTGGGTTATCTTCGTAGATACTTTGTCTTGAATTTTTTAATTTTAAATCTTTGGTTGACCAAGTGTTATTCTATAGCTTTAGCGTACGCTGGAAGCGATCTTTTCTGACATCACAATGGTAGCATTCAGTTACTTTAGTGACTGCTGTCGAGTTCTTAAGGATGTTCAGGCTATACAGTCTGAGTCAAAAGTTAGTCGAAATATAAATCATTAGTAATAACTATATTTAAATGTTTTTATTAACATTTGCTTATTAAATGCATAGAAGATACTTAAC
>JAWWML010011268.1:0-29087 GCA_035047165.1 Ormyrus rosae | reverse complement strand
TCCTCGCGTTACTATAAAATATAGTAATTTTTATTATATGATATATTAAATTTTCGTATGACATTTTTCTCAGTGTACGAGAAGGATTTTTTATCTCGGAGTTGATAAGTCTAATGAATTACTGTAATTAAAGAAAAGCTCGACTTGTTTTTTTATTGAAGTGATAATCGATGCCGCTGCCTTGATCTGATTGAGTTTGAATAATCGGCTGGTCTGTGTTTTTTTGCAATATGAACGAAAGCTGCAGGGATGTGAAATCAACCAGCTGTTGGTCCATTGTGACCTATATTTTGACAGCTAATATCAACTCTAGATAAAATTTATGACGACCGATGGTTACTATAGAGCATATATTTTAATAATTAAATAGAGGAGCAATATAAGTTTCCTTCTTTACTTTTAAACCGAAATTTTGATTATTCGAAATGAATGAATGCTGTAAAGATTCAAATAATATGTTAATTAGTATTTCAACTGCTTGTTTACATAGTAAATCTTCGACCTATTAAAACAGATGTTGAATTATTGAATGATAAATTATCAGTAAGTCATTCTGACATTTTAACACAATGTTTAATATTTATATCACGTTTACGGTTCTCATTAAACTTCACTTTTCTCCGCTTTCCTCGTGATTCCTTTCAAACGCCATTTTAAATCAAAAAGATATTTAAACTTTCTCCACTATCATTTCAATTAGGGATAAATTATACACATTGCACTTACTGGTACAACGTATTTCTCTTTATAAACATGATTCATTCATAATGTGTTCTTGACTCATTTTTATCTTAATTATTTAGTATCCCCTTTCTGAAAGTATTCAGACGATCAAACAGTAGTTACAAAGTATAATGAAAGAAACCGTAACGCATCGAATAATGCAAATAAGTCATTCTTGGCCCAAGCCTCGTCACAGTCTAAAATTAAATCCTGTTATTTTAAGTGCAACAGACACGTGTTTTTGTTTTCAGTAGTGGCGTCTCTTCTCCTACCAGTTCTTATTCGTCGGCTAACACAATTTTCGCAAAAATCTATATATATAATCTACACAATTAGCATAATCAAGAGTCATTATTGATTCCGTCTGGGCCTCCGTATACGTTTTATAAATCAAACACGATGCGTATTCTTTAAAAAAAATTGTGTGTAAATTCGATACCTTGTTGCTTATCTCCATCCTTTCTCTCTCTTTATCATCGTGGTGTAGTTTACGTATTGGCTGCAATCTGCGCGCAGGCGTACATCTGTTTTGTGTTTTATCTTTCCCGCTCTGACGCGGATGTAATACAGGGAATTCGCCGCGAGCTTTTTTTCCTCTCCGTTTCTTGGTTTTCAAGCCTTTTTCCCCTTTGGCTTCGTCGAGGAAAAAAGTTTAGGTCGAGGCTAATGCGGTAATTCTCTACTTTCGGTTTTACGAATCGCGGTTTATTTTCGTTAGCTTTATTTCGGTGAATAATTTTTAATATTTATGATGAAAAATTTTGTTATTTGTGCAGCGATGATGCGTTTGCGATTGCCAGAAAGATCATAAGTTTACGTTGACTGACTTGAGTTAATTTGTTTCTTGACTTCGATATTTTATTGCACCCAAGTGAATACTTGTGCCACTGAATCTTCTAAAACGAAATTAGATTGATCATAAATTGCTCTCTAATAGAGTAAACCTAAGTTGAAGGCAATATTTACAGGAAAGATAGTGTAATGTTGATTGAAGAAAAATTGTCCAAACATTTATGTACTTATTAAATCCAATAAACTGACGATTCTTCATTTATTTGATTTTCACAAGCGATAAATATATTAACGTCTATTATTTAATAGTTTGTAAGCGATACGAAAAGTATATTTTCATTTACGGTGGAGTGTCTTATGAATTTTTGAAAGCATTTAATAATAAACGATCTTAAACGATTCTTATATATGTTATCGATGATGCAATAAAGAAATAAATTTCACAATTCAACAAAAACTTTCACAAATCATCGACAGAATTATGTAAAACGTTTCTTTTATCAATTAATGTAATAAAAACAATGAACGTGAATTACTCGATTCTTCATTAATCATCTGTATCATTCAAGATATATAATTACTAAACCACAGAGGGAAACATATCAGCACTCTATTACATAAATTCTTAAATTTTAAAAACAAAAATATCTTCCCACGTCAAAATAATTTATATAATTTTTACCAAGATTTTATGCTTTTATTTTTAAATTTTGTAAAATTTTGATTCTACATAATTCGTACAAAATATTTGTACAAAAATATAAAAAATTTGAGCTCCTCTAATAGTCATCGGTTGCTAATTTTGTCATGAAAAGTGTAAAAGGTTAGGATGCGCCTCCAAGCGCCAGTCGTAAAAAATAAGTTTCGACACTGAAGGTTAATACAAAAAACCCTGATTAAATTCAAATCGTGCTAGAAAATTAGCTAAAATTCTATAGAAAAGCTCATTTTTTGATCACACTCTTTTGAAACACATCCAATCGCTGCTCCAAAAGAATTTCCGACTCCTCTCCAAAACTTCCCTCTCGCCTCGCATCGCAACGAATTCTCAAACCACCACCTCGTTTCTCTCTGTTTTCAGCAACTCAATACCCCGTCAGCGCCGGGCGTTCGAGAACTACGACGGCGTCTCGCCGCGGCCGCTGCTGATCGAGGGCGTCATGGTGGAGACCGCCTCGAAGCTGCACCACGACGACGACGGCACGCCGCAGATCCTGGCGGAGCACGCGGCCACCGTCCGGATCTTCGGCGTCGGCATCACCAACCACACCTTCGTCGCCTTCACGGACAAGGCCGCATCGCGCGGGGAATACTGCGACAAGATCAAGTCGGCCGAGTTCCCGGTGAGTTTATTTTGGGCGTCGATTTTTTTTGTTTTATTTGGGGTTGGAACTTTCACGTGGTGCAATTAGTGTTAAATCTGCTCTGTGAAGGAACAGTGGGAAGTTAATAAATTTCACTGCAAAATACATGAATACTAACTGATTGGATTGGAGAATGAAGAAGTTTAGAAGTCAATATTAATAAGTCAGCGAATATCACTAATGTACTAATGATCTGATAACTCATTTACTGCCAAATCATTAACTCAAGTTCACTGCTTAAATCAGTGAAATATTGACTGATTTTAGTTTAGTATGCCTTGTTGCCTGCATAACATTCTCCGTAATCCTGTAGTTGTTTATTGTATTACTTAATCCTATTTATATAACAGAGAAAAATCCAAATGGCTTAGCCGGCAAAAACTTTGAGTCTGAACAAAAATAGAATTCGTTCTCAAAGAATGAATTTGTGGTATTATTGACATAAAAAGCTTCATTGTGTCAATTACCATGAAGAAACTTGAAGAAATTACTAATTGTAGAATGTATGCCTAACATAAAACTGTTGGTACTAAATTTGTTTGCGGATCAATATTTCTTAATCGGCATACAATCGGCATACATAGTAATAGGGTGATAAAGGTGATTATTCTATTATTAGTAATCAATATTCTTGCAGCGAGATTTTAAAGTTGATAAAAACGAGTCAATCATTATTTGAATGCAGACCAGACTTTGTAGTAGTAAATCAATATTATCATAAGAGTAACTAAAAGCACAAGTTATTTCACCGACCTTTGAAACTCTCAAAATATGATTTCAAGTTTTAGTAAAGCTAAGTTTCAACTAGACGAGTTTGAATCTAATTAGTGAAGCGCAAGCAAACACTGTTCGATTCTACTTAAAGGTGTCAGAACATTCAAGCGTAAATAATATCTCCTTGCGAACAAGCTTTTTTATAAATTTATTTTTCAACACTATCAAAGAAAGTTTCCTTTTCAAAAAAGCATTGATTCCACCTCAGTAATTAAAATCCAAAACTTTTGTTTGCGCAACTAATTTTTTGTCCAGAAGCAGTAGCGTCCACTTCCATTAAAATAACCGAATTTGAATTAGTCGCACGTCCGGTTCCGGCTTAAGCCTCGGAGCTTAGTGCTCGTTAAAATTCAAATTGACTTACTCCGACGCGTCGCGAATTTTCGCTCCAATTACCGAAGTTAGCGACCACCTTATCCCATCCATTTTCCCCGTTTAGCCCTTTTGCGAAAGTATCGTTCTCTCTCGGTGACTCAGTTTCACGTGTGCCGCGCGGACACTCAACTTTTTGTTCAATTAATTAATTCTGATTAGATGTAGATACAACTGGTGACGTCTTTGAGGCGCGATTTTAATCAGGAGTGGATTACGTACTCTCGCTACGTTCGCGTAATTCTTTCAATTAAAATCTGAACTTTCCTAGTTCGAGTCCTTCTTGGTAAGGCAAGGAAAGTTTTTTAAGTCAAAATGGGTCGATCGATTTTATTATCGTTATCGAGTATTTTACTACTGTACTCTAATTTAACAATTTTTTACGAGGAATTATCTGATATTTTTCCCAACAAGTCTTACGTCCTTTACTTACTTAGAAAAATTAAATTATCCTAAAATAACTCAGACGAACACACGTTATTTTGGTAAACGCCTTCACGCGTTCCCGTCAATCTTAACTAACTCGAAACCCCAACAAACCTATCCTTCACGAACCTAAGTTCCTTCAGCCTCTTTTCCCAACAACACACTGCATTTTCCTCCATTCCCAATTGACCGCCGCCACTCATCGCTTATCTCCTCGCAAAGCACGAACTCGGATACATCCTCAAGATTCCCGCGCTTTCGTGCGTCATCGGGCGCACTTCGCGCGGGATTTCCCTAAATACCGGTTACCGATAAGTCATGCCGCGCGCGAAATTTTGGCCGGCGGCCCGCGCGAAATACACTCCGCTCCGCCGTTTCGGCGAACTGCATCGAACTGGCGAAATCGGGATCGGCGCTCATTATTTTCGGCTTATCTCCGCCGGGCGCTTATGAAGCGCCGAGCGTTTTGGAGGGAATTTACGGAGGTTCGCGCGGAGGGCGATTGGAGCGGGTTCGACTTGGAATTTCAAAGGATTGTAATTGATGAGTTATTTTGTGGGTTAAGGCTGTTGGAGGAAAAGATGTGTTTTGGAGAAATTGATTTTCTGTTATTTGACAATCCTGAGGGTCAAAGGCGTGAAGATAGAAAACAACTCAAAAACTATTAAGGAGCAGTGCTTTATTGTAAAAGATATTAAATGAACTAAGAAATAATATTACAAATAAAAAAAAGGTTTAATTACATTAATATAGTTGGAATTTTGCTAATATTAAAGGAAATTGATGTTTATTTAGATGTTTTAAGTACATTTTTCATCAATTTTTTAAATTTTGAATTATATCACTCGATAATAACAACCGATGAAATTTTAATACTTACTATAGGAGAGGACACGACCTTTGGGTCACGGATTTTCTTGTAACTTTGGAATATGTTTTCTAATGTTGAAATCGATTTAAAAAAGTATCGATTAAAAAAATTTCGTCCAAAAATCTTTATTTGTTCCAAAGTTATAGTCAAACAAACAATGACCATTAAGCGTAAAAACTAATTTTAGTTTATTTTAACGGTTATTCTTTGTTTGACTATAATTTGGAATAAATAAAGATTTTTGGACAAAACTTTTTTTTAATCGATATGATTTGATCTCACCTTTTAAATGCCGGGAGTTAAAATACTCTACAATTAACTGTGAAAAAGTTATGTGTGAATGAACGAAAATCGATTTTTCTAGGATTTTCGCTAAAAGAGCTCATAACTTTTGAAAAATCGAGCATTAGACTGAGTGGACGCGGCTTCTTTCACATCTTAACATTAGAAAACATATTCCAAAGTTACAAGAAAATCCGTGACCAAAAGTACGCGTCCTCTCCTAGTTAAATTATTTTTCGAAGCTAGAAGCTACAAAACTACTCAATTAAAATATTTAACAATAAGTATTCCTGCTTACAAAAAATACAGATCTTACAACTCCATTAGAAAAAATGACCAAACAATAACCCGCAAAAAATCTGACCAGGTGCGAAACGTCGTGGGCGATACTACGGCGGTGATCGACGTGGTTCTTCCCCTGGGCTCCCCCTTTTACATTTGCGCCAGGAACGAGTACGACTTGCCGACCGGCGTTCACGATCACGTGTTCTTCAAGCATCAAGGGTCCGAGAGATACAAAACTGTGAGTTTTTCCTCGTTGTAACGATACGACTGTAGAAAATATTCGCTGCTGCTTTTTAATTCGGCGATGAGTAAAATAAAAATTGAAAATCTGTGGAACTTTTTGTAAGTAATGGATTGTGATATTGAACTTTGTGGATTATTGAGATTTAAAAAAAAAAGTACTTTAACGTTGCTCACGAACTTGTAATAATTGTGCGTTTAAAATTTAAACCGAAAGGTCCTAGAACTTTTATCAGCGAAAAATATTCAAAAGCCTAAAAATTCTCTTACAGCGACATTTCAGCTATTATTTAGTTTAATAAAGATCGTTCCTGTTTCAGATTGACACTTACAAAACTCTGCTTCCAATGTGGCTCAGCATCGTGATAATTATAACCTGCCTGTCCTTTTCCGCTCTCTTCTCGGGCCTGAACTTGGGCCTCATGGCTATCGACAGGACGGAGCTCAAGATCCTTTGCAACACCGGTACAGAGAAAGTAAAGTCGCTTTGTCGTTAGTCCAACTTAGTAGCGCAAAATAAACCGAACTGCGCTTGATTCTTTTCCTGATTAATTAGCATTTTGCATTGTTGTCGTTTTGGAAATTAAAGATAAAGTAATTGGTTGACGTTTTCTTGAATCGGTCGACGGGAGGTTAAAATATAACAAATGTAGATGAAAAATTTGATATTTTAAGTTGATTCTAAATGTAATAAATACGACCTTATTGCTTTCACTAATGAAATTAAAAAAAAATAACATTCTAGTATCTCATTTCATCGTAATTAAAAAGAAATTAAAACGTAGGGTAGTCGTTTACTCGAGTTAGTCGGGTATTCGAGTAATGCCGAGCTAATTGGTTATTCGAGAAACGTCCCGATATTGAGACGTCATGCAATATTGATATATATAGATATACAAATCGAAAGTGCAGAAATATAAAGGGTAATAAGTTTCACAGCTACTTAATTACATTTATTTAAGGTATGAAAAACAAATTTCATTTCCTTGCAAAATGCTAATTCTCTTTCAACAAATAAATACTGTACACATTTTAACATAATTCCATTAAGCTTAACTTTCTAATACTGTTTCTTTGTGCAATTTAGGAAAAGCGTTACGCCCGGACAATTTCGCCGGTGCGAAATCACGGCAACTACTTGCTCTGTTCAATTCTGTTCTCCAATGTCCTCGTGAACAGCATTTTTACGATTATCTTGGAGGAGTTGACGTCTGGTTTCGTTGCTGTTTTCTGCTCGACGCTGGCAATCGTTATCATTGGTGAAATTTCACCCCAAGTGAGTGTTCATTTCGCATTGAAGCCGTGTTTTCGTTAGCGATATTTCGTGTAATTTATGTTGAATTTGTAATGTTTTCAATGGCGATAAAGATTTATCTCTGTGTGCCAAAGGTTAGTAGATAATTTTTTTTTCTTGGCCAATCTCTAATTTGGCATTAAAAACTGACGAATCTTTATTTTCCACTGGAAAAACATATCGGAATATTTTTGGAAAATTTATTGTTCGTTAAAAAATTATTTTAACAATGCCTTAAATCTCTAACGAGTTTTTCTCTCCGAATTTAATGGAATTTTTGGAAATCTATTGCATTGAACAATTGTTTTCCTCGAATCTAGGCAATTTGCAGTAGACACGGTTTGTGCGTGGGTGCCAAGACAATCTACATCACGAAAATGACGATGTTAATAACGTTCCCGCTGAGTTATCCCATTAGTAAGATCCTGGACTTCCTGCTTGGTGAAGAAATCGGAAACGTTTACAATCGTGAGCGTCTGAAGGAGCTTGTCAAGGTAAATTTTTGAAATACTCTTTTTACGTTTTAGTTTTATTATTGCTCTAAGAAGGTAAATCAGCGTTCAAGACGACTTAAATGACTGTACTGAAGGTGAAATTTGATTTTTTAAATAATTAAATGTGCAATAAGTGACACCTCATTTCTTTCTATAGACAGATTAATCGCTAATGAAACTACTTGACCTTATCTAATACATCGATTAGTTCAAAAAAGCCATTTATCAGAAAAAGAAAAAGCCTCCACGCGTTGCAACCGATTAATCGAAGCGGCTTTAATCAGCCTCTGACCAGCCAAAATAGATGATAATCCTATCTGAACTAGAGCACCGATCACGAGACCCGCGGCTCCCTCAAAATTTCGTTCCCTTATCAGGCGGAGCTCACGTTTTTTCCCTCGCAATCTCAGCTATTTCGATTATTTACGCGAAATCGGCGCGGGGCGATTAGCCTATCAATCGTTCAAAGAATCTCTCTCGGGCTGCAATTTTGAAAGGGCGTCCGACGCCGCCGCCGTCGGCGCGGCGGCTTATCGCAGCGGCTCTCAAATTCCCAGTGCAATGCAACATTCGATACGTGACGTTCGCGCGGATCCGCTGATAAATGCTCGCGTGCCTCGGAGCACTTAATAGCGTGGGAGAGAGAGCCGTTGACTGAGGACTGTTTCGCTTGTTTAGCTTGACGAGCTTGTTGCTTGGCTGCGCCGACAGATGCTGGTCATAGTTGGTAGCTGATGAAATTCTGGGTGCGCTGTGGTGAAAGGTTCGGTTGACAATGGAAGTTTTGTTTTGCTGATAGGACGAAGTAGAATATGGAGTTCAGGACCCTGTTGATTGCATTTCACTTTTTTTCAGCCCTGAAAAATTATCACTTATTAGTATCTAAATTAGTTTCTATAATATATGTCTTCTAGTTATTTAGATAATAAAGTGAAAATTAAGAGGGTAATCAAAATTCTACTTTTAATTATTTTTTGCCGACAGCAGAAGCTGGTTTGAAACTTTCTTTCTTATTTTACTGTAAGTTAAAAAAAAACTTTTAAATATTTTAATCAATATTTAATTTCACAAGAATTCATTCAAACAATGAAAATTAAAAATATATACCTGGGCAAAATGCGGATGATTTTTTGAAATAAACAAAAGAAAAATTTTTTATATGCAAATAATAAATTTCAACTATTTTGATTAAAACGGCTATATTTAAAAAAATTCTACAAAAAGTATAATATTTCAATCTCCAAAAGACTATAAAAATATTTTAATTTAAACTTCATCGGTATATCATTTTTCTAAAAACTCCATACCATCTTGCTTTTCTTCTCCTCGCTCACATCTCAACTTTCCCGAATCTCTCTCGAATCACCGTCCCACCCTGCAGGCCCAATCAATCACTCGCCGAGAGCTGAACCCGAAAAAAAAAGCAAAATACGTGCCACTCGTCCTGCTCTCGCAATCGATCGACGTCGATCGCGATTCGCCCCCCTTACGTAAGCCCGCCGTCAGACCCGTTTTCCAGCGCGGCGAAACGCATCAAGAGCCACTCGCCGCTTATCGGCCGTGGCATCTTATCTCCCCGAGTGTGGTTTTCGGCGGTTTCAAGTAGTTCGCGGCTTATTGTTGCGCGCCGCGCTGCTCGAGCGGCAGATTGCGATCTTTTGCCGGGAGTGAGGCCGCGCCGGCTGACGATGCCAAGGAGGTTGGGAGGTTGACGGGTTTGGCAGGTGCTGTCGTTTTGATTGGTAAGATGGGCAGAGGAGTGCGTCGTTGGGTGGCTGCTGGTCGGAATGTTGAAGCTTGATGATGAAGGTAGTGATGAATGTCGTATAAATAAATTGAGGTAAACTTCGGTGGGTTTGACAAACACATTTTGGGAACTTGAAATGGAAGATGCATCGTTATGTAGTCGGTTTGTTGAAGTAGTAATTTTAATACGTCAGAATAAATGAAAAAATTAAGAATACACTCTATTCTAACTTTTAAGAAACAAGTATCGCTATTGTAACTAAATGTAATTCATCAAATTAATTCTACCTTTTTTTTATCAAGTTACAAAACAGAAAAAAACATTTTGGGCTTAGAGCACGTTCCAAATAATTTTGAAGTGCTCCAGATTATCAAATTGATTAATGTCATAATAATTTAATGAGATATGCATAATCGATCTTGCATGAATTATTGCGAAACGTTGATTAATTGGAACGTCGTATTAACAGGTCACTACCGGTTACAATGACTTGGAGAAAGACGAAGTCAACATAATCGCAGGTGCATTGGAGCTTCGCAAGAAGACCGTCGCCGACGTCATGACGCGAATTGAGGATGTGTACATGCTCGATTACAATCGAACTTTGGACTTCGAAACCGTCTCCGAAATAATGTCGTCAGGTAAGATTATTTCTTAGCATAAATTTTGCAGCAATTAACCCCTAACAACAAGTTCGCTTTTCACTGTACGTCCGTTCTGCGAGCTCGTAACTCTCAAACCTCAAGGAGAAGTTTAAATGATCAACTCTAAAAAGCCTATAGCAATCGACGGTAACGCCGAAGAATTCTTCCTTTCATCGAGTGAAACTTGTGCGATCGCTCAGATTATTAATGAAACAAGTCCGCTTCGTAATTCAATATCATATTTATAAACGCGCTCATGGATTCTGGAATCTGCCCAAAACGTTTATTTTCGGGCCGACGTTCCACTTTTTGCGTCTCTACGCGCGCGAAAACCGACCAGTATTTTTAATCAATCCTTCATACCAGGGCTCGATATAAACGCGGCAGCGCCAGAAATACAGCCGGAACGGTTCGTTTCCATTAATTTACTGGCGCTTTATCGGCTGATGCGCGCAAAAACGGGAGCTCGCCGATTAACCACAGGTATTTCCGCCAGATAAAGCGATGAGCTCTTTCTTTCGCAGGCGATTCTTATCTCAGATAGAGCGCGAGAAACTCCCGGCCGCTTGTCTGCACTTCATTCACACGTTGCAGATTTTTAGTTTTTCTATTTTATTGATTTAGAAAAGCAGTTGGGATTTAATTGTGCGAGGAAAAATTTAGTCACGGTGGAATATTCTTACTAATTGATAAGGCAAAAATTAAACTATAAACTATATAAGAATGCTTGTATTACAAATAAATAAAATATTTAGAAAATTTTTCTCTTCATAATGTTTACGACGAAACGATACTCTTCTCGTGTTACGAATTTTATTTAATAATTAACTTTAATAACTACCACTTAATTAAATCTTTTTATAGAAAAACATAATTTTTTAACTTCTATGGCTCTTAGCTTTACTTTTATGGTTCATAAAAGTAAACCTAAGAGTCATAAACTACAACTCAAGTTGTAATGAAAAATACTATATTTAAAAAAATTAGATCTTACACTAAACTCTTAATATTATTTACGAAGACACTTATCAGCGTAATTAATCGCTTTCCCAAATACAGAGTGATTTATAGACTAAAGTGACTAAGGTGAAATGCACTTTTTCAGGCTTCTCAAGGATTCCAGTTTTCGAAGGCAGCAGAACCAACATCGTGACGATGCTGTACATTAAGGACCTGGCCTTCGTCGATCCTGATGATAATATGCCACTCAAGACGGTTTGCCACTTCTACCAGAACCCTTGTAATTTTGTATTTGAAGACGTTACCCTTGACGTCATGTTCAAGCAATTTAAAGAAGGTAAATCTACGTTTAACGCGCTTAAAGTTTTGGCTGACAGTTGTAGTTTAAAAAATCTTTTAACTCAAAATTAAGACTAAAACCAAGAATTTATAGAATCTTCTCACACAAGTAGTTATGTTGTGGGTTGCTTTTAAGCTTATTGAGTTTAACAACGTACCTTATACAGTGCATCAAATTGATTTTGTTAATAAAAAATTGATTTTATTAGGTCACAAAGGACACATGGCGTTCGTTCAAAGAGTAAATAGTGAAGGCGAAGGCGATCCCTTCTATGAAGTCATTGGATTGGTTACTCTGGAAGACGTTATTGAAGAGCTCATTCAGGCTGAAATCATAGACGAGACGGACGTTTTTAGTAAGTGTCGTAAAAAAAAAACCATAAAATTGTAGTTTCTTTCAATCCATTTCAGTTTCAAGAAGAAAATTAAACCTTGTTTTTACATTGACAGCCGACAACAGAAGTAAGAGAAAGCGCCAGGCTCGCTCGAAAGTACCTGACTTTACAGTGTTCGCTGAAAAGAGAGAGAATCAGCGCATCCACATTTCTCCACAATTGACTCTCGCTATGTTCCAGTACTTATCGACAAGTGAGTCAAAGCACAATCACTCCTTAGCCTTTTACTGTTTTTTAAAGTATCTTTTGTCTAGCGCTTACTTTTGATTAACAAACTTAATTTTCCTATTGGAATTTTCTTAAATTTTGTGAAATTCCGGTGAAACTGTGAGGTAAAACCTCAATGTTTGCATGTTTATCCTTTGTTTTATAGGTGTCGACGCGTTCAAGCCCGATACGATATCGGAGCCGATACTGCGCCGTCTGCTGAAGCAGGATATCTACTACCACATAAAGGTGAAGTCCCGGGAGAAGGCTCGCAACGATCCCCAAGCGGTGATTTATCAGCAGGGTAAAGCTGTGGATTACTTCGTACTTATCTTGGAGGGCCGCGTCGAGGTCACGGTCGGGAAGGAAAACCTCATGTTCGAGAGTGGACCTTTCACCTACTTTGGCACGCAGGCATTGACTGCAAATATAGGGATAGGTAAGAGCTTTTGGATTGAAACAAGAGGTTTCATTTGTGTTGATTATTTTTTTAGAAAATTTAGTATATTAATTTGGTTATGTTACTATTTTAAGTGCAGAGATTAATAATTAACTTAGATATGATATAAACATAAACTCTGATATTTAATCCAAGCTAATATATATTTAATGTAATTTTATACTTTACAGAAATAGTTCTTGTTTGTCTGTCTCCTTTGTGATCTACTTTCTTTTGATTATTCATAGAAGTATGACAAAAAAAGTTATGCACTATGAAATTACATTTTGCGGATATTGTCTTATCAATTATTTTCGCCACGTATTATTAATAATTTAAGAAACTAATTTTTTGTTTTTATTTTTAACGAAAATTCCATACTTTGTTTATACAGCGGCATCGGCCGAGTCTCCGACGAACATGAACCCTCAGGCTCTGGGCAGCATCCAGTCGGTGAATCTGGACTCGATCCTGCGACACACCTTTGTGCCCGACTACTCGGTACGAGCTGTCACAGAGGTATTTTACGTGAGAGTGAAGCGATCGCTGTACCTCGCAGCCAAGAAGGCTACCCTCCTGGAGCGCAGCCAGAAGGACACAAGCAGCACTCAAGACAATTTTGACGATGAGGTCGAAAAGGTGATTTTTTTATCAGATATTTCTTACGTAGACACGAGGATAGCTGTAGATTGTAGTAGTATCTTTGTTTGACGCTTTCAAAGAATAGTTGCTCAAGGAGTTCGGTTTACTTGTTGTAGTTGCTGCATTCGTTGGACGAAGACGATCGCAGCGTTCCAGAATCTCCAATTCTACCTAAGGATAAAGACGAGCTTAGAAAGGACAACGTTTCGCAGGGTTCGCCTATGCGACACTCTTCGCTGCCAGTTGTTGGCGTCCCTGTGAGTGCAAGCCCTAATACCAATTCGAAATTCGTTTCGAAACCTGGACCAAATGGTCAATTGAAAAATTCACCAGTGAAGGTACCTTTTCCTCATCGAAATGGATAGTTTTTAATCGATTATCGATTTTTATAGATTTTTAAGTTTTTTAATGTAAATCATAATCATAATAGTCAAGAAAATCGGAGAATTTAAAATAAAATTTAAAAATAATGTTTATTTATGGATTGATTTTGCAAGAGAAATGTGTTAAAAACACATGAACGCGTTGAAGGATTACAAAAGAGAGTAAAATATTAAAAAGCTGGAATATTTGTCTATAAGAGCAAGAGTACTGTGTATAGAACGTTGCACATTATTTTTTTCCTTTATCTTCCACTTTAAAAAATCAACTGAAATTCATGTTTTGAAAAGCTCTATTACACGGTGCTAATTTCAAACGTTTCTCTTTATGGACCAACATTTTAAGTTTTTTTAGCATTCTTTACATTTTTAAATATCGCTTTTCATGCTGTCTATGTACAAAAAGAATGGTTTTATAATAAACTACTGTTCAAAACTTTTATTTAAGCAATTAATAATAAATTTCTCTACTTTCAGACGCAACACAGCCCGGATAATTCTCAACAGAAGCTGGACCTGGACGCGGAGATCCAGGCGCGGCAAGAAGCGGTGCGTCTGCTGTCACAAGGCAAAAAGCCTGCCGAGGATAATGACAACGAGAAGACAATCCTGCTAAACAAGCAGGATAATTCTTCTTAACACATGCAGAACGGCCGGCGGGCCACCGTCCCGTCGGCCCAAACCGAGCTGGACGAGCTGCGCAAAGATGGACAAGAGGCGTCTGCGTGACGCCTGCCGCGGAACCGTCGTCGGGAGCCGCCGAGGCTTGGTACTTAACGAATCAGCTCGTAGATTTAAGGCGTAGACCCAGGAACGTCGTTGCTGCTTTTGGTTCTGTTCGCGAGCTTCGAATGGCCTTGACTGCCGGCTACTTCAAAGATACTCTTTTTTGATGAGTAACTTTTAGCTGCACTAAGATTTAGTTGATGCATATGAGTTTGTAGTTGATTTTTTGACGAATTGATTGTTAAGTTGAGGGGATGCGAAAGGGAATGTAATTTATCTACATTATAGTTTCCCAAGCTTTTTAGTTTATTTACAAGTCTAAAAAATACTTTTTTGAATTATTTTGAATGTTTAATATGGCTAAAAAGGTACCATATATTACATCTTCTCAACAATGCTTTTTTGCTAGTTCAAAAGTTTATCTACTTTTGTGGAATAAACAAAAATTTTATCAACTGGAAACAACTGGAAATTCAATTAAGTTATATATTTATTACTGTTTCAAACAAAGAAAGTCCAGATGGGTCAATTTTTAATAGGAGGAAAAGTTGTTAAATGTATATTGAAGCGCCGGTAAAGGTGTTAAAAATTTTACTGTGATATCGTATGGATTTATTTTAAATGAACAATTGTTAATTTTTATTTATTGTTAATATACTTTTTCAATTAATTTTATCCATCTTAAACTTCTTTTAAATAATTTGTAGGAATAATTTTAAAAGTTTATTTAAAACTTTAAATAATCATATATATATATTGTAAATAAGTAGTCTTGAGAAGTTATTGATTAAATACGTAAGGTTAACCATGTAAGGAAAACCACAATCTTTAAAATAAATTCATAAAAACTTAATCATCAATTTATTGTTAGAATCCGATGTTCACAGATTAAATATTTCACCAAAAGGAAGATTCAAAACGCTAAAGCGATCAGGCCATTCGAAGCACCGCGCACGATTTGTCGTGAGTGTTCGAATTTAGGTCAATCCGAGTGATAATACTTATACCCTTATTCGCAAAGATAACATGTATTGAGATTAATTTCACTCAGGGACCGGATAAATGCCAAATTCATAAACGCAACGATTTTGCGCATCGAACCAGACTGATTTTCTTGCGTTCTCCTCTTTCCACCATCGAAGCTTTCAGTTAGAAAATTAGCTCGTTCAGTATTCATTTAAACACTAATTTTCATTCACTTTTCTTGTCTTATCGCCTTACATCTCATAAAAATCTGCGACGGTCTCATCTTCAGACTTTTTTCGAATGAAGAGAAAATAAATTGAGTTGGGCCCTTGCGGTAATGATTGCTCGTCTTTTGTATATGTAGATGTCAGAGTGTTTGATCTAGCAATAGCGGAAGTAGGCACTAACTCTAGTAGGAATGTATTTAACGTGTAATAATCGCTCAGAGCATTTGTCAAGCGTAATAAAAACAGGATGAGGCAATTAAATTAAGTTATCCATTGACTAACAACGAAGAAATTTCTAAGCTTTAAGATGGTGTTCTGTTTTGATTATTGTATATCATTTATATGTGTTTATTTTTTTTTTCTTTATATGTGCGAAAACTTGCTGATTGTATTTTATACTCTCAAAGTGCGGCCTGGAAATTGGTATGCTTTTAATTTGAATGTATTTACCACAAATAACAAACAAATGGAACTTAAAAAAATTAATTTGTCGATAACGTATGTATAATTCTTAGTCCTTCGTTTTGTGACTATTCGTTTACTTCTTTCTTTTTGTATTCGTCCTTTTTGTATTGTTCTTTGAAGTGAAAATTTTATGCCAAGAAAATCACTTATGTACGATCCGATTACTTTTGTACGCTTAAACATGCAGATGTTAGACAGAGTTTTTCATGAGACCGGCCGAAAAACTTAATTCGACGATGTTTTTTCATTTTCACGAATTTAGTGCCTTAACTAAATGAGAAAACGTACACTAAGCAGATTCAAAGAAATGCGGGAATGAACAAAGTGGCGTCTTGTTAGTTTAAAAGAAGCGAACAATTCATTTTTCCTTGACAATTTCGTCATTTCGATTTAGTTTAGAACCACATGGATTGCCTACACCATTCATTGTCAAAGTCGCATCGAACAAATCATTGTAATCATGCTCGAAAATGCAAGGAGATCTGCACGTCTAAATACTTAACGAACTTTATATTACTTAATCTTCCATACTTTACAATTTATTCTTCACACTAAAGTTTAGAAACAAAGCAAATATGATTAGGTCACTAATAAGCAATAAGAAGATTCTTCAACATTTTTTACTAGTACTTCAAATGTAAATTGTACATTTACTATGTAATTAAGTGATAATATTGATAAAAGTACTTAGAAGTGCTGATCCCAAACGATATTTAGATATTAATAGAAAAACAGCAGTAAACCAGTAATAAAAAGGAGACTATTTTTTACACGTACGTAAAAGATACAAAACAGTAGATCTAAAACTTTTTAATACTAACATATCTTCAATTCCAGTAATAATACAAGAACAGGACAATTCACTTCCGTAAAAAATACAGTGATAATTGAAAAGAATAGCTTGCTTTGTTCAATGCGTAAAGGGAAGGTTCTTACTTTTCTTCTCTCTCTCGTTGACGACTGCTTGCAATTTTGCGTAAAGATCGGCAAGTATCGAGTGCTGAGAGAATATTTTTGTACGCATACTTAAACGACTTCGAGTGCGGCAAGAATTTGTAAAAAGAAGCGACGCATCGACGATCCCTTTTCCAAGCGTTTGTACATTGCTTTCCTGTCGGAAAACTTTAAGGGTGCTAAAATCACAAAAAAAACGAACTGCCACCGATACAAGATGAGCAGTACACCCAGTGAAGAAGTGCGTTTTTTTTTTTGAGTTTGTCGATTTTTTATTTCGCGCTTTGTAATATATGTACATTACATTAGTTCGTGCGCTTCTTTCTTTTTTACAAGTTTTGTAAGAAACTCTGATAATAAATAATTTATACTTAAGAGCATCTGTGAGATCTCACGGCGTTTACATCCTTTATACAACTGTGTCTTGTGGAAATTTTTAAGTATACTTTATTATTTGGTGGATTATTATAATGTAATGCAACGCTAAATCTACAATTTTTCAAGTATTAAGTGATTAATACACCTTTTGTAATACCTACAATAAACGAGAGTTTTTCATTTTTAGGTTTATTTAAAGTAAGAATCATCTTTTATGAAATAAGTTAATCGATCGTGTTATTCAACGTCATACTCCCTGTAAGTTAAGTAATCATGTACTAAATAGGTATATTATATTACCATTGTCATTAGGTCTTGTTATTACAGATATTGTATTTTTGCCACGCATTTTTAATGAGTAAAAGTTTTTTTTTTGAGGTGCAAAGTAGGTTCAATCTTGCAATAAAAATTTTAATTTATTGTATTAATACTGCCATAGTGGAAGTCACACTACAATTGTTGATGTTAAATTGTTGGCTTGCCGAAGTAAATAGTATACTTTATTGGTGCAAAAATTGATGAAACATTTAGTTATCTCGATTTACATTTTAAAATGGATTCAACTGTAAAAATAACGTCTGCAGTAAATTTAATAATAAAACATTGTTGAAGTTTTTGTTTGCTTTTTATACAACAAAAATAAGAATGTAATTTCTCTTGCTTAGTGATAAACTGAAATTAACGTTTGTTAATAGTTTCATTTCATTGTGTTCTTTAGTTTTATGTAATTTTTGTTTTCAAATTTACAAGTTGCAATAGCTTAAATTCAATTCACATTTTAGTCAATGAATGAATTTCAGTTTGAAAAACGAAAAGTAGGCTGAAGTCGAAGAAAAAACCGAAAGCGAAAAGTGGTGATGTTTATTCTAGCGTTGACAGAGTGAAAGGAGTTTATTTGTTGAAAACTTAAGGCGTTAGTTGACAGTGGGAAAATTCTTGTTAAATTTGTATGGATATAAAAGCGAAATATGCAAATAATAATAATAATAGTAATAATTATAATTATAATTATGAAGCAGCGTAAATTTAGAATTCGTATCGAGTGCGAAAACCTGTGCACTCACGAAATGAATACACAGCGTAATTTGAATTTTAATATGTTCTGTTGTCGATGACTTATTGTATACAGTAAATATATATCTATACATAAGTTTATATACAATTATTCGCTGTACAAATTTATTTTTTCTTAATATCATTAAGTTACATCCTGGAGCTGTAATTTATATTATTCTGTAAATACATAAGATTAAGCTAAGATTTCATTTTTACTGAGATAAAGAATATAATTTGTCGTTTTTTGATTTTTTTTTTACAATTCTTCAAAACTTTGTTTTAATTTAAACATTGCTTGAATTCTTTAAATTAAATTTAGATCATTTCACGTGGTAAAAAATAAAAAGAAAGTTATGTATTTTTCTGATTTCTGATTTTCGGAAATAGGTAAGTATTAAAACTCACTACAAATTTCTTTAACCAAGAAAAAAAACCGCTACCAATTCATTGGTACTTAGCTTCCTCCAAACAAATTTATCTTTCTTATACATGTTCCCTGTTGAAAAAGACCTCATAAATCCCGATAGAAAGGAGCAGAAACCTCATAGACGGATTGAGCACGATGGATTTCCGGGTTGAGCAGACGGATTTTCAGCCCGATATTCGAGCGGATTCCCGGTCTCACCAGGCGGATTTTGAGCAGGATATCCAGGCGGATTTTTGAGTTGAGCAGACGGATTTTTTCCAGATATTCGGGTGGATTTCCGGGCTGAGCAGACGGTTCCTGGACGCTGCAATTACGTCTTCACAGATTCTTAATATATACATATATTATGATCAAAGCTTAGATTTAAGTTTGTATAGATATGTATTTATAACGAATATTTAGTTGTTACTATTGTACCATAATTATTTGCAAAGCAAAAGGTATATATATATATATATATTGGCTTGTCCGTCATCTCCGCTAGAAAATCAAAGTACCGAAATCAAATGCATGATATAAATATAGATGAGCACGAGCCTAAATATATTTTATCGACAAAAACAAAGGAGCAAAAGACTGGTTCGATTTAAATGCCCTTTGTTTCCTTTATCAATGATTGTATCAGCAGATTCATCGAAATACGAAGTAGACTGACATTATTTTTTCTTTTGAAACTTCCAACTTAACTGGCAGTTTAACGGGATGTAAGTATTATTTAATCGACTTCGTTGCACGATAGGTCGATGACAAATATTTATGCAAATCACACGTAAGTTTTATAAAATCAACGTACTATGTAAGAGCGATATATTCCAGTACTTGGTGACGTAATCTGTTTGTCGACCGAAAAAGGATACTTTCGAGTTTCGTTGAGCCGTGAAACTTGAGTTTCTAATTTAGCTTTTGGTTACTACCATAAGATATGAGGTCATTTGAACGAAGAATTAGATCACTAATTACGGTTTTAATTTTAATATTGTGAGATTTTTTCTCATAATACATCGTTTGTGGTTAATATTCTAAATGATGTATAAATCAATGTAGAAATAAAATATCTATAATATAAAAAAATAAATTTGAAACCACATTTTTCTTAAAGTGCGTAGATAAAAAAAACGCGCAAGTAACAATAATGAACTTTATTCAAAAAAGCAGTAGGTAAACAGACGAAAACATTGTACATATCACGTAATGTCATGTATTACGTTACTCTTAACAGATCTTCTTTTTAATGCATTATATTACTCTTAAGAGATCTCTAAAGATATCTTCTTTTTACAGATGATAAAAAATACGCTCGAATAATTAAATCTTAGTGCTAAGAATCACTGATCTAAAACAAACAAAGAACAAAAATAATCAACTTTCAAGTATCTAAGCTACAATCACATTAAAAAAAAACAATTTCAGGGTCTTACCTAATCCGTAAACAATAGCAGTACGACACGGTATATATACAAACATCAGATGATCTCGACCGGCGAGATTATCCGCTTTGGTAAAGTGCCTGACATTCGAATCTACGCGGCTTTCACCACCAAATTGCTCGTCATCACTGTTGAGAACGACTTTGTAAGTTCCCGGCTGATTCGTTCCTACCGGGTAATCAGCAAAGGATTTGTTGGTGTGAAAGTTAAATACGAAAATGAGGTTGGCACGTTCGAACGTTATAACTTTATCGTCCTCGTGTTTCCAAGAAACGTAAGCCTAAGGAGAATTACAATTATAGTAATGAGAAAAATTAATTTTTCAAAAATACTTTTAAAAAAACTTACAGGATTAGAATGTAGCCATCCGTACTTCTCTTCCAATTGATTCATGGCTCGATCCCAGTTGTTCATAAATTTGTACTTCAGCAAATCATCGTCCACGAGATTCCACTGACGTCTGGCGTAATGGTAGCTGTCATTGTTCCCCGCTCGAGGGAAATCCAGCCACTCCGGGTGTCCGAACTCGTTACCTGAAACCAGCAGTCATCAGTCATCTTCCCTCCATGCAACTCTCTCTCCAAAAACTCACCCATAAAATTCAAAAACGCCTCTCCGCCCAACGCGTGGGTGATGAGGTTTATCATATTGTGAAGCGCGATGCCCCGCTTGATGATGTCGCTCGGTCCGCTCATGACGCTCATGTGCGTGTACATCTCCTTGTCCATCAGCCAGAAGGCGAGGGTCTTGTCGCCGACCAGTGCCTGATCGTGGGACTCGGCGTAGGCTACGGTCTTCTCCTGCCACCTGCGGTTCGTCAACGTCCAGACGATGTCGCTCATGTTCCAGTCCTCGTCTTTGTACTCCTTGAGGAGCTTGATCCACATGTCGGGAATCGCCATGCCGAGGCGGTAGTCGAATCCTGTGCCTCCTTCTGTTATTGGTCTGTTAAATGGGTGGTTAATGTTGATTGATGGTTGGCAATTTAAAGAATGATTTGAAAGTAAAGTAATTGATAAATAAGAAGAACAAAGTCTGCGATAAACTCTGCGTTGCTTACCTACAAAGTGCAGGCATTCCACTAACGTCTTCGGCAATAGTTACTATTTCGGGATAATAATTGTGCAGAAAGTGATTGGCAATCATCAGATAAACAACTCCTTCCACGTCCACATTCAGCCCAAAGTAATCATCGTACGATCCGCCGAATCCCTGCCCGGCTCCTCTCGAGTGATACAGCATAGACGTAACTCCGTCAAACCTAAACCAAAGCACCACCTATAAACTCCCTGAATCAAACAAAAGAAAACAATCTAATCGTCTCCACACCTGTAGCCATCGAATCCGTATTCCTCGATGTACCACCTCAGGTTCGATATGAGGAACCTCATAACTTCGTAGTCCCAGTAGTTGAACAACCTGCTGTCCCACAGCGGATGATCACCTCTGCTCCCAGAGTGAAAGAAGCCTGCATCCGTACCATCGAACATATTCAAACCGTCCAGAACGTTCTTCGACGCGTGCGAGTGCACAACGTCCAGCAGGACGAATAAGCCGTGTTGATGCGCGACGTCCACCAGCTCCTTCAGCTCCTCCGGAGTGCCGTATCGGGAGGACGCAGCGAAGAACGAAGTTACCTGAAAAGATTTTCCGTTCGATGGTTATTTCTGGCTCGGAGAACTCGAAGGGATTCGGGACATTAACCTGGTAGCCAAAGCAGGCATAGTAAGCGTGTTCCATTATGGCCATCAGCTGGATCGCGTTGTAGCCCTGCTTCACTATTCTGGGTATGACGTTTTTAGCGAACTCCAAGTATGTTCCTACTCGGTACTCCTGGGTTCCTATGCCTACGTGACATTCGTATATACGCAGACTTGCTGGTCTCTTTGGCTTTGGATGCTTTGGTTTGTACACCTAAGATTAGAAGTATTTTAGAAGATAAATAGGCTTTTCGTTCGATTATTTGTATTATTCGTAGGAGGTTTTACGAATTCAATGTAAATAAACCGTTTCCTAGACTTGACGAATTTAATTTTTATGACAGATTCGACCGCATACAATATCGAACTACTTAGATTCTAACGACCCTTTATTATTCTGAATTTATTGATTGACCAGATAACATCGAGAAATTCAACTTACATTTTCGGCCCCGGGGTACCAAACCCTCTGCTTGTAGCCAATTCCCTGGGAGCGATCAGCCGCCTGAGTAACGTAAGTTGCCCAAGGGCTCAGTCTGTCGAGGAGCTGTCCGTTCCGGTCTTTCACGATCACCTTTACTTCGGACAGGTGTTTGATGGCGCAGCTTCCGTCGGGGTTCGCTGGCAGATTCAGCTCCCACTTGCCGTACTCCAATTTTTGGTACGGGTTTCTCGTTCTGTCCCAGTCGTCTATAAAAGAGAGCGAGGAATCTCGTAAGAGTTGAATGGTAATTCGGGTTTTAACTATTTAAGGTTTAATAATCTGATTGGTAATATATGTTGAAGAGATTTTTCCTACGAACCGAATAAAAATTTAAAAGATGTAAATATCATTCAACAAATGCAGATATAGTAGTTCATTAAAAAAATAATTCTTTAAAACATGGGAATATTTTTTGTTTTTCATTAAATTTTAATTTGGAAGGTTTCATTTTCTTCCTTGTTCAATTTCAGGGGGAGTTAACAATGCAAAAACTAGGGTATAGATTTTTCGTCGATTTTCATAGATTTATCGAAGATTCAACGATAAATCTATAAACAAGTGAATATAACTTTACCGGTTTTGAAAATACCCTAATTTTTGCATTGGTAACTCCCCCTGAAATTGAATAAGGAAGAAAATGAAACCTTCCAAATTAAAAGTGAATAAAGCAAAAAACATTCCCATGTTTTAAACAATTATTTTTTTAATGCACTATATCTGCATTTGTTGAATGATATTTACAGCTTTTAAATTTTTATTCGATTCGTAGGGAATACCTCTGTAACATACCAACCAGATTATTAAACCTTAAATAGTTGAAATATAAAATTAGCAAATATAGTCTATATTTCGTGCAAGACCCTCCTTAAGGGGGATGCATGTATATTTATAAATAAAAATAAATTCATCAAGATTATAAAATAAAAAGCGATTTACTAAAGTCTCCGGTAAGGAAAAGTTCTTGTGCCCCTGGGACCCACTCTTTGGCTGTGACTGAATTGTCCGGATTGATGTGGATTCCAAATCTTTTGTAAGAAGTTGAAAATTCGTCCAGATCTTTTTCTCCATCTTCTATTCTCTCTAGGTAATCTTTATATAAGGCATATCTGTGGAATTATTAATACATTATTTTACTTATTAGGTTTTTAGAGATTTTAATATTGCCATTAAAACAGTTTTGAAGTACTATCAAACTCATAGATTGATAGTCTTATCAATCAAGTGATGTAAGAGCCACTGATTTAATAAATCATCTCAAAATAAAAGTAATTAAAATATTGTTGGAAAGTTACTATATTATGTAAAAAATCATCAATTTTTCTAAAATTTCGTAAGAATAATTTATAATTATTACATTAATAATAGTTTTGAGTTTTATATATTAAACAATTTTCCAAAAAGTTATTCAACATAGACCTAAGTAGTTTGACTATTAATACAAAAAAAATAATGTTTGTTTTTATCTTTAAATATAACTATATAAATTTTTAAGAAAACCGCCCATTTAATGAATCAAATTTAGAATACCGTATTCTACGTAAATCAAGCCAGAAAACAAAGACCGATTCACACAAATTATAACGATTACTTATATTTAAACAATTGTCTACTACTGTTGATATTATATTCTAATTACCTTTTCTTTATCTCAATTTCGTACGGTTTTAAATACGGATCTCTTTTCAATAACTTATCCAACTCCGGAACTTCGATTTCTTTCGGATCCATTGTCGACCATTTTCCTCCCATTGTGAAAACTTGTTTACGTTTACAATATCTGTTAAAATATTAAATTATTAAACAAATTCCGCAGCAAAAATGTGTTTACTTACGGTAATGTAAATTCTCAGCGCCGGTTATCAAACGAATGACCGGTTCAAGGTGAAATTCAGGCTTCGTCTGCAAAGTTTCATTCAAAATCTGCGGCTTCTATCATTGGCTTCCAAACATCTTTTCAAAGATAATCGGCGAATTATATTTTTCGCAGGCGTGACTATAGATAACCGAAAGTCGTATGAAAATTTGAAGCGAGATTTCGTTTCTTAACAAGTAACTTTATTGAAAAAAATTATAAAATACATTTAACGTACAAAAATAATAGTTAGCATTATCTTAAGAGTCAGTATAGTATGAACTTTTTTTTTTAAATAAGTTCATTGAAAAATAAATGCAGCGTTTGTATTTGCGTTTGTTATCATTAAAATAAAGATTAATTAATTTAAATTTCATTGATTTCCTCGCGGCATATTGAAGCGTATTTAAACGAAAAACGACATTTAAAAATGTTTTTTTTTAAACCTGTCACGTCATGACGCGAGCGAAAGACGATAAGCGCATCCGTAGACACATGGGGACGACTCGAAGAAGAGATTAGCACAGGCATCGGTAGCTCCATCAGTGGGAAGAGCATCCGTCGCGAAAACGGAAGGTCCCGATGATGACATTACGGCACCGTTTTCGCTGCAGATTTGCACTTGCCGGTAGATTTCTGGTTTCAAAAGGACTGAAAACTTTTGTAAGCGTTGCGCCGGAGACTGCGCAAATTTTACTTCGGAATTTTCCCCGTTAAATTCTCTTCGCAGCTGTTATTTAGTGGTTAAAACTTTGTTAGCAAGACTCGTTTTTTTGATTATTGGTTTAATTTCCTAAAAACCTTTATGCTTTCATTAACAGTACATTAGGAATATACACACTTTTTAAGCTATGAAACTGTTCTTATTAGATTCTAAAGCTTTGTTTTTTAACTTTGTTATTCTAAAAGTATATTTTTAAAAAAGATCTTTTTGTATTAAAAAATTAAAGTGCCCTTACATTATTAGAGATTTATTCCTCATATTTACTGCATAAGCAAAAAAATAATAAAAAAAATTGTGCTTTTTAGTGCAGCAGATTTGCGCAATTATTACCTGCAAAATCCATACATGCCAAGATTTAAAACAATAACAGTTGAGAGTATTAATAAAAAATGTAATAAAGCGTTGCTTTCAAGGAGAATTTTAAGGTGCATTTGAACCCTGGTAGAAACGTTAAGCAGTTTTTAACCAATTCTTAGCTTGTTTTGTAACGACAAATTGCTATTATTTTTTGTCATTATCGAATAATTAAATATTTTTCCTCATGAATATTTCAGTGTAATAATATTTTATCTTTTGAAATGATTTTCCAATTGTTTTTATTTAATTTAGATACCAATTTTAGCTAAAAAGCGCTCTATTTAAAATGCACGTATAATTAGCCCAATTGGTTAATTTTCTACCAGGCAATATGTCTGATCAATAATTATAATGGCGAAATATGTAATACATCAGTATGAATAATTAATCTAAGTTATAGGAAACATTTTATCATCAATCATTGTTAATCAAATAATTTCTAAAAAAACTTTATATTTTTTGTAAATAATGACTGTTAAAACGCAAGACAGAACAAATGCAGTCAGTGTAAAAATGTTATTTAGCACGGACGATTTCGAGGAAATAGTTATTACATTTTGTTTAATTTTTAAGAAAAAATAATTGAGACTAATAACTGTTTTAAATTTTGTGATTGTCAAGGAACTATTAAAAGAAGGGATTATTAAAAGGGGTCAAGGGACTATTAAAAGAAAACCGTTTTTCTTTAAATTATAAAATGTACATGATTTATTATGCATCGTTGCATAATTTTTTATTTTTTATTTTTCATTTTTTACTTTCTCGTACTTGTATCGAAAAGTACTATTTTTGGTGGACAGGGACATCTGTATACAAAATTAAAATAAATTATTACAATACTATAAGAAAGTATAAAAAAATGTTGAAAATAGTCAAATGTAAATATCAATTAAGTTCAATTACCCATAAAGGAGTAATTGGAGTTTTGAAACCTTCTATAAACTAAACAAGCACAAAATAGTTTGCAATGAAACAAAAAGGAAATATTTAATATCTAATGTATGTATATTTTCATTTACAGCCTATCAAAACTATAATCGGAATAACAGTCGCTGCGAAATTACTTACTATATCAGTTTCGTGCTCTTAGTGGCGGCTTATACAAGTCTATTTTCTAAAAGGTTGGTTTCTCGAGTGTCGTGTGGGAATGGCTTCATTTCGGATCTTGAGACATGTCGTCCACTAGAGCAGTAGTAGGGCGGGGTAGCGTAATAAGTGAGGCATCCGAAAAGTACCATCAACTGCGCTGCTTACCCCGAGCCGATTTTCTGAAGTGTCGAGGTCCTGGCCTCCTGGCGAGTTATCGATAGCCGCCTAGCGATAAGCTTGGTGAACTATTACAATCACTAGTTCGTATATGTATAACGGCTAGCTGTTACCGGTAGCTGTGACAGCGATTATTACATGAACCATTACAATTGGCTCTGGGTCTGAACGCGCATTACAAGTGATATATCGCTACGAACTATTTATCTTATTTTATAGTTTTTTACCGCAATACAATTTTTCTATAAAAAAATTTCAGTTGCCAGTTTGTCATTTCTTACAAGAATTGTGTATTTCAAAGTACATCAACAATTATTAACCATCAGTAATGACAAATTCAATCGATTCACAGTGAGTAGCTATAGTACATACTTTCAAAAATTAAATTTAATGGATGATAAGTTTATGAAAAAGTAAAGTTCTTGCTAAATAAAAATATTTTTTTAAATAATAATACAAATTAGAATTTAAAATTTGAGTAATAATAAAATTTCAGAGCACAAGTCGTAACTCTTAAAACTAACGGTAAACACGTGGGAATGAGCAGTAATATTTTGAAACACAAACTTGATGAAGAAACAAAATATCATGAATGCGAGGTTTGTGGTAAAACATTTGGATTGAAGAGAAATATGCTAAGACACAAACTTACAACTCATGAAGGAAGTAAAGATTTCGAATGCGAGGTTTGTGGTAAACGGTTTGGACGGCTCGATCATATGCTAAGACACAAACGCATAATCCACGAAGGAAGTGAAAATGGCGAATGCGAGGTTTGTGGTAAAAGGTTTGGACAGCGCTGTGATATGCTAAGACACAAACGAACAGTTCACGAAGGATGTAAAAATTTCGAATGCGAGATTTGTGATAAAAGATTTACAGAACGCAATAAAATGCTGATTCATAAACGTACAGCTCACGAAGGAGGTAAAGATTTCGAATGTGAGGTTTGGGGTAAACGGTTTGGATATCGCAGTAATATGATAATTCATAAACGCACAATTCATGAAAGTATTCGAAACTTCGAATGTGAAGTTTGTGGTAAAAACTTTGCGCAAAACTCACAAAAAAAGATTCACAAACGTTCTGTACACGAAAGAATAAAAGATTACGATTGCAATGTTTGCGGTAAAAGCTTTGCATTTAAGAATTCTATGGTTCAACATCAACGTCTGCTACACGAAGGAAAAACAGACTTCAAATGTGATATTTGTGGTAAATACTTTTTCAAAAAATGTGACCTCATCCACCATAAACGTAGGGTGCACGAGGGAAGAAAAGATTTTAATTGTCAAAAATGTAATAAAAGCTTTTCTTCCAAAAGTAACTTAAAAGTTCATTTGCAAAATCATGTGTCTAAATTATTGCGGGCTTTTCAATCTCAACAGGTAGATAAAGAATGACTCTGATATACGAGATCTTAATTGATTAAGATTTATGAACAATTGGAATAGCTAACTGTAAAATAACTCAATGTTTATATATAATAATTACTTATGATACTTGACTGATGCAATTTTGTGCATTTTTAAAATTATCAATTTCTTTAGATTAATAAAACTAATGTAGAAATAATTATAAAATGTTATAAAATGGTTGTAATGTTTTATGATTGGCGTGGAAGAATGTAATTATATAATAGTAAAGCTATTTTTATAGAATAAACGATGTATAACTAAAAGTTACATTGATTATTATAAAGAATATATTGATATAGATTAAAGAATAAATTAACATTTTCTTTGTTTTCTCGATTGTCTTAAATATTTACTATTAAAATTTACTGCACATGTAATTTAATAATCAAAGTCGTTAATGGGTGATGAAATGGTTAAAGCCAATTTTTTTCCTATTTTTGTAAAATTTTTTTCTAAAATTTGTTTAAGTCTACTGTTGGATAAGTTCCAAATCAACTTCACCAATTAAAAAACTTTCAATTAAACATTCTAATCAAAATTGAATCATAAAAATATGTAATATTTACAAATATACTATCTTTCATAAAACAATAAATTTCAGGCCTGTTTTAGTTTTGATTTTCTAAAAATATGTCATATTTAATTTGTGTAATATTAAAACCAAAAAAATGTTTCTCTAGTTTTCTACAAATCTTTTCCTTCAAAAATCATTACTCGAAAACAAAGACGTAAAGTCAGATCCAAAACTGGCATAGATGGTAAAAATATGCGAGAAGAATATATCTTAAATATCTTAAAATTAAAAATTTAATTATTGGGTTAATAACCTCATGTGAAGAACAGAAAAAAGATACAATCAAAGTATCCTTACATTATAGATGTACCTTTTCTTTCACTGTAGTTTGCAGAAGTTTTAAATTTGTTAAAATTTCCAATTATTCCTTGACTTTTAAGCGCAATGTTATAAAATCATATGCTAAACTTTTGGTT
>JAWWML010011217.1:0-29145 GCA_035047165.1 Ormyrus rosae | reverse complement strand
ATGAAAAGTTCGAAACCTCAAATTAGAAGTAAATAGTGGTACGGGTGCCGCGTCGTCTGCTCAAACTCGCCTTCGCGACACTACCGTGCCACTTGATAATCCACTTTTGAAAAAAGGTTAAATCTTGAGTGAAATTTATTTAGCAAGCATAGTCAATAATTTGCTGTACATTGAGCGAATAAAGTTTTATTCGATAATAATTTTCAGTCGTTTCCGTTTTTACAGCCACCAGCCAAATACATCACAGTCAACTGCAAACTTTTGACGGAACATTTCTCCAGCTCAAGCAAGTATTTGCCACACCAACGTCGGACGTGTCTTTTTTTCGCAATTACGACCAACTTCTTCAATGCAATATTCTCAAGAGAAAAGATAAACCAGAACGGAGACTCCGGCCGTTATGCGGGTCATTCGGTTAGGTAGTTGCGAAAATTCCTCAAATCAAGTCCCTGGGCAGCCGTTCCTTCGGTAACACGGTCAACTAGTTTGTTTTCCTGCACTCGAGAGCAGACATAACGAAGCCCAATAGAATCAAAAGAACTTTTCGAGTCTCATTAAGGCGGATTATTAGTTCAATTTTTGTCGCAGCGCTAATTACTGCGTCCTCTTTGTGTACTTTACAAAGAAACTTAATTAATGTTTTGTATATAAACAGTATTTCTTGACTTATTGGATTGACTCATAATGCATTGATTTGTAAGCAAATGTAATGACGAAGTAAATCGAGCATACAATAACTGTAGCAGTTGAATTTAAAGCTAAATCAAATCAAATGATTAAAGAGCTTGTAAACTTAACTTTTACATTATTCAAATAAAAGATTGTGCTTTCAGTAAAGATCTTAAACTTTAATTTTTCAAAACTACAGCTTGACTCAAACAGTGCAAATTTTTACTTTTTTTCCCCCCAAGTCAGCTCTTTTGCTGAATTTGCGTCCGACACGAATGTAGGTTAGAAATATTACATTTCCCAGATTTTTATATTTAAAATACCCTTGGGCACTTCGCCTTTGTAAGAGTTTTAGACTACCCGAGAGATGGTAAGAAATTATTTTTCTACAAAGAGCTCTGATATTTCATCTAATAAAACTTTGTCACGTAACGAGTGACTTCCGCGGTTATTCCTCGTTTTAGCTTGCGTCACTGCGCATGCAATAGCTGGGATGGGGCGCAAGGTAGTTTTACTTAAAAAAAGGAGGTAACCGGCCTCCTGCGTCGCGAAGGCTGAAACACACGTCGATAGATCGGCTAGTCCGATCTATCTTTGCGGTTTCTTGCCCTATATCCCCCCTCGCCGTTTAGGGTAACTTTAAAATTGGCCTTTAAGCTGGATCTGTTAGGTCACTTGGCTTACGTGTTGATTTAACTTTATTCTTTATAAAACAAAAAATATATTATGCAATAATTAAAATTTTAACAATTTAATTTTAAGTACAACTGAACACAAAAAAATAGAATTATTTTTAAATTAAGAAAATTTATTTGATAAATTCAAAATAAGATTTATAAAAATGAAAATATTTATTTCTAAAATTTTAACTTACTTTTATTTTCTTTCTTATGTGAATTAGCACAAAATTTAACTTTAGTTTTTCTAGTTTTTAATGTAGAAACAAGAAGTATAGAGAGTGGGAAAATTCGAAAGGAAAAGATAGTCCACGGATATCGACTAGCGTGTGACGAGGAAATCTTTTCCGTTCTGATCTCATCCCTGGAGTGAGCCTCTATTTATACCCATTTTCGGAGCTGCGCCGCAAAGCAGCCCTCCAGTGAGGCCCATGCGAGTGGATGCTAGATTTCCCTCTCTCCTTGAGGCGCGAAGAAGAGGAAAAGCGCTTCGTCGAAGTGCACGTGCGCTTTCTCGACAAGGCTAGAGGAAAGCATTACGTTTTATTTAATTTATTTTACGCAGGACGTAACAACTTCTCTAATATTTTTTTACGTGGAGTATAAATGTCAGGAAAACAAACTACCCCCGTACACTGCTACGATCCTCTCCGAGAGCTTTGCCTCCAATTGGACCATCCAGCCGATACTCAGCGTCTGAAGTGGAAAATTCGCGAGGGTATGAAAATATTTCACATTCCCCGAGCATTCAAAAGCGCCGCGCATTTTTCGCTCGCTTCCGACAAAAAGGGTAAACCCCTAAAAAAGAACGAACTTCGCGAAGAAAGAGATTTGAAAGAACTGACAAGACGACGACGAAACGATTCCGTAGCTCCTTCTGTTCTGGCACAATAGCCTAGGCGCCGATGAAAAGACACGAAAACAGTCGGCTCGCGTGACTCATCCGCGTCTCCCTCAAAAACTGACATTATATCCTCGGCCCTTGTCCGCGCGCGCGCACACACACGTAATCTTTACAACGCCGCGAGAGAAGAAGTCAAGCGTCATTCGTGTGTATAAGGTCACTGGGTCGTTTCCTCAATGGCGGCGGAGCCTTTTTTCCCCTCCCCCCTTTATACGCGAGGACGCGATCCGTGGAAAAGCAAAGCGACCCTCACGTGCGCCTTGAATTTTAGATGCCACGCGTCGGAAGGTAGAGAGGTGTCTGTAGCTCGGGTGGGGGTACACAGCCGACAGAAATATTGCATCTGAAGGAGGACACTTTTACGACTTATTTCCCCGGCAAAGGTAGACGTCGTTCAACATTTAGAGGGTAATTGCGAATGAAGGAGAGTTGCCGCATGTTTACAAAGGGAGTGAGGGATGATGACACGATGCGCCATTATCGCGCGCGAGTAATGGGATTTTTAAGCGCGAGTGTATTATGTCGGTAACGAGGAAGATGTCTGTCACACTTTATTCACTGTAAAATGTATATTACACACGCTATTAAATATTTAGCTCGGAGTTGTCAGGCAGACTGCTTAAGGGGGTTATCTTAGTATGTTACACGTGAAACGTACAGCTCTAATAGTACTGCTTTGGTCTGTATACGCGTACGGCGCATGCGCACACAAAGAATATAAATATAGTTCGACACACGTACTTTCAATTGTAATATCTTAAAAACAGTGTGGCTAGCCTTTCTTAGATTCAAATATATCATTCTCAATGTAGTTCTAAATAACATATTATAGGAAGTTATAATATATATAATAAACATGGTAACTTTTGTCAAAATTACAATAACCCCCTTGATAGACAAAATTTTAGATTTTAATGAATAGGTGAAATTGGCGGTGTTGGTCACGTACGGAGAATACATTAGGAAAAGATTGGAATCAAAAAAGTGATTTTTAAAGAATCTTATTGGATAAATGAAATAAACTTTTTTAATGTACTACAATTTTAGGTAATTATTTCTGTAAAAATGTATTGTAAAAAGGAATACTATATTATATGAAAGATCTTAAAACAAATGAAGTTATTAGCATTTTTTTTGTTTACTTTCAAATAAAAACTTGGCTTTAAAGACACAAAAATATGTTAGTAGAGCATTGACGTTTAAAACTTTGACAATTTCTTTCTGTATTAAAATGGTGCCACAAAATAAGATATTTTCGATCTATAAAAATCTTTTTTGTAATAATTCATTATTAAAATTTAGTAATATTTCCACTTGTTAATGGTTTTTAAACAATTTGTTGCAGAAGTTTTATACCTTTAACGTTATTCTCCCTAAAAAGGTACAAATTTAAAGATATTTTTTAAAAGAAATTTCTCGTACTTTGGTAATCGATTCTCTTCAATAATGTATTTCCTTTTCTGCTCCCAAGCGATCAAGAAATTGTTGAAGTGAATATTTAAAAAAAAAAAAAATTTCGATTAAAGTGCAGAAAAAAGAGAAAAAGAAATGACAAGGGAGCTTAAATTTTATTATTCCCAACTGCGCGAAGAGCACTATTTTCACGCCTTGATACGAAAACTCTTAAAAAATTCAGGATAAAAAGTCTGTTAAGCAATGTGTTTTTTGTTTCAGTAACGTACATAAATCTCTTTTTTCACACGTATATCGAGAAAATAAAAAATGAAAAATTTATAATTCTTGACTTCGTATCAAAAGTATTGAGAGTTCTACGACTTTTCGTAACACTTTGTTGTTTCTACGAATTTATTTTCCAGCCTTAATCCTAGAGCAGCATAGAATTTATTTCTTCTATACACTTTGTACTTACTTTTTTGGATTGTTGAAATCTTTTAAAGAAACAAAATGGAACAAAATGGTTTTATTGGATTTTTTTACTAAACTGGAAAAAATGTACAGTAATCTTTTTAAATTACTATACAAAGTAGTGTGATAAATTTTTTAAACAACTTTATTTTCAGTGAAGATAAAGTTTAGTAAAAAATGCATTTTTATCACAATTAATATAAACGATAATACACGGTATTAAAAATAAAATTTATATCAGTTTCCTCAATTTTTTTTAATCTTCGACTTTCTTTTAATGCAAGGCGTATTTAATCTTTATTAATTCTTTCAAGTTTTTCATCTCTCGTGGTTACATTAGAATAAGTGCATTTGATGTAAATTTTTAAAGGCGGAAAAAAGTATGTATGCAGTACTTTGAAATCCTCAACAGGTGCACTTTATTAATAGTATTGACTTCGATGCATTTAAATATGATTGACAAAAAAGTTGATTTACTTTCGACGTTGTCGCAGAAATGGAATATTTTACAGTTAAAAAAAGAAAAGTTACGATCTGAATCCAGTATCTGCATTGCAACCATAAATATCTCATTATCGACGGCTCGGAGAGTATAAAATCCCTGAAGTAGTATTTTTAGAGTGAGATGGAAGATTTCCCATAACGCTCGAGGATTCGCTTGATTATCTGAGAAATTATGCATGAAACTCGCAAGTCGATTATTCCAAAGTTCTCCAAAACTCATATTTTTCTCTCATTCCCAGGCAAGACTATTATATTTCTTCCTCCTGAAAGTTTAATTCACACAGCCGTTCGATCAATATAACGGGCCCAAAACAGCGCTGTCTACGAACTCGAGAGCGAAAGAATATAAGAAAAAAAAAGCAGCCTAGAAATGAGCTTCCACAGCTCGGCCGAGTTTCATTATTCGCGGAACTTTGAGGCGAAAATCCTTCCGTCGGTCGGAGTTTAGCCTACATTCCCGAATGCTCGAAAGCTTTCTAGCTCGCGGTAAAACAAAGAGCCGACGAGAAAGTCATTGCGCGAAAAAAGCTCGTTTACCCGCAATATGATAAAGCGGACAGATAACAACCCGTGACGCCGGACGAAGATGTCGTTGTGCCACTGTAGTTTTGAGCGTCCGTGTGGAGCAGGGATTTTGGATTTCGGTGAGATTATTATTGTGCCGATTACAAAAGCCCGGCGGACAAGGGCGACATATGTTCTTATGTAAGAGTGCAGTAACCGGCCTTTTCGTGATATTGCGATGTAATTTACATTGTGGGATTTACTGTACTTTGATGGTGCATCATTATTTTTGGTAAAATACATTTGTTAAAATATTGAATAAGATGAATTTATGTTTCCAATAGAAATCTTTTTTGAAAAAGAAGCCAAGAACGGTTTTATTGTTAGTTTCTAAAATTGTGCAATTTGAAAATTTCCATTCTGCTTGAATTTAAAACTTTTTCTCTGCTTATTGGTAAATTCTTTGGTAAATTCTTTGTTTATTGTTAGGATTATCAACTTGAGAGAGAATGAAAGTTAAACTAAGTAATAGTACTACAACGAAACGTTACAATTTTTTAAATTTAGGTTACAAGCTGTATACTATCAAATATTGAATCTCAAAATATTTTCATCACACATTCAATAAAAATACGCCAATATTTGATTTGCACAAATACATCTAAACCAAATATCGTCCGGCAATTCTACTTTGCATTCAGTGCATCTCTAGATAATTTTCAAAATAGAAAAGAAATTGCGCTTATTTCGCATTCTCCAACAACAATCTCTCTCTCTCCCTCTCTCTCTCCCCCCGAAGTCGTTCGACTCGTCTCGCGCTTGCTTTTTTTCTCTGCCTCGGCTGCGCGTTCAATGGCTTCGAAAATAACGGTAATACCGTTGAACTGTCCTCGTATTTTCCCCCTGCCATGAAGCCCAGTCATACGTGCTTATACTTCCCGATTGCTCGGGAGCAGTCGAAAAGGCAAAAAAAAGAAGACAAAGAATATATATATACTTATTTTTAAATCTTATTTTTCTACTGACTTTTAAATCTTAAATTTTTAATTCTAATTTTAATTAATCTATTTTTTATTATTTGCAGGTACCTAAGGTACTGAAAGATGTTAAAAAAAAATCAATAAAGGTCCAGACCGAGGAGTCGACGTCGGGAATACCGATGCAGGAGTCAAAGCCGGGATGCCCGACGGCGTAGTCGAAGCCGGGATTACCGACTTCATGATCGAAGCCGGCAGCGAGGACATGATCGAAGGCGAGATCATTAGTGATCATTAGTGACACATTAATATTATTGTTAAATTTATATTGTTAATTAAAGTTAATAAAATTGATCAAAAGTCAAAATGTTGTTTGTTCACTGTTTAAGATTGCAATAATTCAATTGCAAAAAAATTCAGTTGCAAAAAAAATTATTATAAAAATATTTTAATTATTATTTTAAGATTAGTAAATATTTTTATATTATTTTATATTATTCTTTAACATTTTTGGATCCTTTGATAAAAAAATCTTAATTGTGAAATTTTGAAAAAAACGCTCTCAAGCGTTTCAATCGTGTTCAATCGTGTTGCAACGGTCGCAGCGAAGACTGTGTGTTAATCAGCTTCTCGGGCTCACTTTTTAGTTCTAATGTTTTGCCTCATATGTTGATTGAGGTTAACCATTTTTATTTATTCCTTGAAGTGTAAACAATCGTTTTGGATGAATTATGAAAGTGCATAATCATTTAATGTCATCAAAGAAGATACTTCTGGACACAGTGCTACTATTTGAAAACAGGTAAATTTTAAAGTTCCATTGTTTCTTCAAGCTGTCAAGCTAAAAAGAACTTTCATTTTTGTTTCAGGTTCTCTTTAACTGTTATTATATGTAGGCTTTACTTTTTAATGCAGTAATGTATTTAAAATATTATTTTGAAAGTGCAATTTATAAGTGCCATTGATAATACTAATTAATAATATATAAATATAATATTGAACTTAAAAGTTGAAGCTTTTCTTGATGACAATGGAGTGCGAACATCTTTAATCATCTTTAACTTTTTATGCGAAGAAGTAATTTTAAGTTTAAAATTTAGTGCTGCGCCAAGTGTTATGTTTTTAAATAAATTCTTTTATTGTGGTTTCCTGTAAAATGTGAAATTTTGGAGTTTGACGTAAGCCAGAGATTGTACCGTTCAACATATTTGGACTTGGTTTGATTTAAATTTATGCCATTATGGCATAAATTTGGATCTAATTTAAGTCCAATTAGATCCAAATCTATTCATCAGTTCAATCTCTGGCTTACGCCAAAGCCAAAATTTAGAACACTATATAAAATGAGCCTAGGACCTTCTACCATGGCTCATTTTATCACAAATTGTATATGAGGTAAAGCGGGGGAAGATGCCATACTTAAGGAAAAAAGTGAAATAAATATTTCAAAAATGAATTAAATAACATTTTTATAATTGAAATGTACAAAGAGTACAATAAACTAATAAATACATAACAATTCTTTGAAAAAAATTCCATTAATTGATAATTAATAATAATTAAAGTTTATGACGTGAAAGTGGCATCTTCCCCACCAGTGCGGGAAAGATGCCACATACTTACAAACAAGATTTCACTTATATTAAACTTGAAAATATAATTATAATAAATTTTTTTTTTCTTTAAATAAATTACCCCGCCCTTTTTTGTGACATCTTCCCCCAATTGACTGTAAAATAAAAAAAAAAGAATTTAATCTAAAAAAGATTATATCCTACCTTTTAATGGTGGTGTTTTAATAAAGTTTATTAAATTATCTAAGTTTCGTCTTTTTTTTACGATATTACAAACCAAAGCTTGAAGAATGATGTTTCAATTTGTTGCAAATTTTAGATCGAGAGCTACCAGTTTCGACTCTGCTCGAAAAGAAACCGATAATGATGCTAAAATCTTGAAATATTTAGGCGACTGAATAAGAAAATCATAATAAACATATCTAGCAAGCACTTCTTGCGATTTGTTTACAAACAAAGAAAATCTTGCGTTGTGGCGTCTTCCCCAAGCTGGCATCTTCCCCCGCTTTACCTTATATTAAGTATATAATATTTATTTTTATGTATAAGTTTATTTTGCTTGTTACAGATGATTTTCCTAAAAATTTTTTTTGGTGTAAGACCCCCTTAAAATTCGCTAAAAAGTATGGTTATTTTTTGAGTTTTGGTAGTCTGTGCCCGCTTTTCTAAGCAATGTAGCAAAAAAAACCGAAAATAAACGTAAACGTGACGTGTACTGCAAAACGGCAGTAAAATGAAAAAAATTTATGAAGCAGTCTCGCACTTGCTGTGCGTAAAGTGTTTGCGCTTTATTTCAGCTCTGAGAAGAGCAAAAATGATTTGATAATCATTTTCAGACTGTGCAACTTGTTCACAAGTCTGTATATTTCTTCAATTTTAATATATTTTTTTTAACATGTTTTGTACACGTTATTTATATGGTTTGATGCATGTATGATACACGACATTTACATGTCGTATGCATGAAGAAAATACTTCTAATACATAATGTATAAAATATATTATGTGTTTAATAAGTGCGTGATTGTCTCATTAGCTACATGTGCCATACATGTAAGAGTTTACATTTACATGTAGCACATATATTCTTTATATATATTCGGCATAATTTTGTTTTTGCAGCGCTAAAATAATGTCTCAACCCGAAGGAAGCACTAAAAAGGTGTCCGGAGAAAGTTCCCCGGCTTGAAATTTAGAGCGTGCCGAGTTCCATCTCTTCGTATATGCACCTCCCCGAGGGGGGAGTAAGTAGCACTCGGAAAAGTCAATAAATTCGAGTGAAACGTAAGCTGGATAACGGACCGCGCGGCTGACTTTGTGCGTGTGCGTGACTATCTCGGGTAAAGTCCGAAAAACGAATATCGGTTTTCGATGTATTCGCGGGGAGAGGTGTCCGCTGGCGTATATATGCCCTTTTCTCCAGACGGATATTTTCGGCTGCTCTTTTCGATACGCGAGCGAGTCTCGTATTGTTATGAGCACAACGTAGATAAGCTCGTCGGAAGACTTTTGTCGGCGCGTCGATATTCGGCTTTCGGAATTTCCAATCATGTATGGGTTGCGAGGAGCGGCGGTAGAGGGAGGGGGGGGGGTGAGGTTGTACTTTCTTGTTTGCCTGGGAAAATCGTTTTAAAGATTTTGTGCTATTTGAGATTCAGCCGCTTGAAATTTTCCAATTTATTTCTGAAATTCATTAGCTGTGCTGATGTAATTTTTCCGCGTATATAAAGCAAAGCTTAAAATAGAGTTTCCTTAAAAACACTTAAGATAATTAAAAATTCCTTTTTCAACTTTGAATATAGAACGAAACTGTATTTTAAAAATGAGAAATTTAAAACAGCTGTTGAACAAATACTATAAATATTGCATGAAATTTATTCAGTACGATCATTTTTTTTTAGGATTAAAAGCGTTGAACTTCGTCGGAAATTAACAATGTTTTCATTAAAACTGATTTCATTTGATTTCATGATTTTTCAATATTAATTTGACTCTATATTGTTTTAAGAATTCCATGAAAAGTTCAAGTGTCGTTGATATCTGTTATTTTAAAAATTTCTCATGAAAACCATTTTATTTTTCAAAAAGCAAATTTTAGAATTTTCTCAAGAAATGTTTTTCGAAAAAATAAAGCTATCTTCCTCAAGTACCGCGCTTTCTCTTTTAAACAAGGGTTTTACTTGTATCCTACAAAATTTAAGAAAACGCAAAACCGCAATAAAATTGTAGATTCAAATTATGTCTTAAATTATTTAAGTAGTAAATAGCAAAATTACTGAGAAGCCACCTAAAATTATAAAATTTCCGAAGATCACGTAGCTTACGAGATAAAATAAGTATTATCCAAATTTAATTAAATTCCTATGAGACAGGTATAACTTTTGTAACTTTGAAACACAGAGGCAAAGTGTTTGCTTACACTCATATAGACTGCTCAAGATGCAAACGGATTCTCCAGCTCCACCACGAAAGTAATATCAGGTACAGAGCAGTATCGATCTGCAATTGTTTACAGAAGCATCTTTTGTCATCAATATTGCGATTTTCTACTTTGAAATTCTTCTTGGAAGAAAAATAAAGGTCGAGCGCGTATACGGATGATAAATATTCTTTGATACCATGGGATAAAAGAAAGGGATAAAAGATAAAGGTCTTTTGTGGAATAATCTCGCGTGGCTTACGCTTGGCTTGGCGTTTTGGACGTGCCTCTTTAACTTTATGAATTGCGGTACAACCACAATGGCCTCTGTGCGTTATTCTCTCACATCTAATTATTACGCAACGAAATCCTGTGTTATTTTCCAAGCTCGCGAAAAAAATGTCCTCGCCTTTATTAATGGAATCCCGAGGAAGGAACTCATCAATTATCGGGCCGCTCAACGGACGCTTATTAAATCCCAAAGGTTGCCGGTCTCGTTCGACTATCAGCCGAGCATCTTATATAAGAGGCCAATTCAAGGCTAAACCAGTTTGCTCCCGATGATGGCTGCATAAACCCGGTTACGCGATCCATAAACTTCCGACAGGCAAATCAATTTCCCCGGAGTAATACCTGCGAAAGCGCGTCCAGTTTCATCGATCTAGAAGGCCGTACATCGACACGGCTGGTTGTGCACGTCAAATTTTGCGAGCATCTGCAACTTATGATATTGAAAATGAAATTGCTGCTGCATTTTGCTACAGGTTTGTCGGCTGGATCACTGGGTGTGGGGGCAGGATTGTGGCGCTTTTTTCTCACTTCACTGAATTAAATCGTTGCCCCGAACAATATGTGGCGAAAAAAAGTTAACAATTGGGTTTCTGCCAGAAGAGGATTAATAAATGTTTGAGTACATTTTTGTGAAGTTGAACAATATTTAAAGGTAAATCTGGAAACATAAAAAGTTGGTTTTACAAAAACTTAAAAGTCTTCAAGTTTTTTACAGCCTTCATTTCTTAATCGTTAGTACTGAATTTTTAAACGACTTGATGAAGTTGTTTTGGAGTAATCACAGTCGACCAAAGTTCGTTAAAACGTCATAAAAAAGCTTTTAGTATTTAATACAGCACGAAATCATAAAAGAGTATGTAAACAAAGCACTTGTGCATTTTTACTTCTTTATTTGAAAATTTACGATTCAAATAAGATTTAGTATCTCAGATTTTAATGCTTATTGTAATAATTGTAATAACGTTTTAATTCAGTAATCTGTATGCTAGTTTAAATGTTTCATGTAATTGGAAGAGCAACGGTATATTATAATGAATATTAAATGTTTTGAAGTAAGTATATACAACAATAAGAGCATAAACATGTAATTAGTCCAGGTCGAATAAATTAAAATTTGATCCTTATTAAATTTGAATTATATGTGTGTTTTAGTATATGAGTTTTAACATTGATTTAACTTATATTTCAGTTGATAAATTGTTTTATAATGCACTTTATTAAGAACAAGTGAGTCCGGTAATGTAGGGAATCAAATGAATAAATGAATTCTCATATTTCTCTTTTTACATCCAACTGTCAGGAAAGCTTTTTACTAACTTAGTTTGTTATGAATAAAAGCTTTAATGGTACAACTTCCAGTATTTATTGTATCATTTAAGTAAATTTAGGAGATTCAGCGTAGGGCACATCAAACATGTGATAAAATATTGTTTAATTAATATTGCTCGTTAAAATGATTTAATTTAATGGAACTTGCAATTATCCTATCATTTTTATTGAATATATTTTCGTATATAAGTAGTACTTATAACTAATAACATGATTGAGTATAAATTGAAAATTTTACACTCAAAGGCAGCAAATCTACTACTTAAATTTTTTTAAGCGGTGCACCATTATTTTTAGACCCTAGAAATCGATTTTCCTTTCATTGTGTTATTTTTAGATTTTTCACGCTACTTTCTATAATGAGTAAATGGCAACGTATTATGAATTTTCTCGCGTTTACTTTAATTTTTTAGAGCTTTTATCGCAGACAATATAGAGCATAATAAAGACCCCGGATCCCGATACGTAGATTGTTAAAAACAAATAACTCAATAAGCCCCGGATGAAAACGAAGTACCAGCTCATAAATCTGACGTTCCGCATTTTGATTTATCGCGGCGATCTCCTGTGTGCCTCGTTTACCAAACGAAACCCGGTCCCGAAGTGAGATAATTCCCCCGTGGGAATTCGATCAAATCCGTGAAATAACTCATCCTTCGTATTTACCTCTCGTCGAATCTGATGGAGGACCGGGAGAGATCGCTCCAGGCGCTCATGCTCCTGCTACGCCTGCGGTAGGAGGTCTGCGGTCCGAAGAGCCGGCAGCTGCTCCTCCTCCTCGTCGAGGCGAGATTCTCCGCGTGGAAGTAAACCCTCGGGGCCGAGTGGGTCTTAGTTCCGATGTTACCCTCGAGCAGTTGCTGCTGCTGCTGCCTCAGCAGCTGCGTGCTCTGGTCGACGACGTGGCTGCCGGTGTTGCTCTTGTTGTCGGTGTCGTTGCCGCCACAGACACCGTCGCCACCGCCGCCGATGCCGGTGCTGTTGTTGGGCGGTGTCGATCCGGTCTCGTAGTCCCAGCCGTCGCGACTCGCGCTTCCCATCTCGAGCAGCGGCTCCGAGGAGCCGCCGCCGGAGCCGCGCCTCTGCAGGCCCCGCGACTGACGGCATTGCGTCAGATCCAGACTGGACGGGCCAGTGGTCACGACCGCCGGCGCCTGACGGCCTCCGATGCCGCCGCCGGCGCCGCTCTTGCTGTTGCACCGCGAGGTAAGCCGTCGCATTCATCCGCTTCCGCTCGAGGACGGTGAGCTTCGCGACGAATGCTAAAGGAGAGGACGTTTTACGAGGATTAATCCTTGGCGGGCCGCTTACGCATCATTCGCTCCTGCTGAGGAACGGTCGCCGCGTCGGCGGGAGCATCGATCCACCACCCCCGAGTCGAGATACGAGCCGACTTGTCTTGTCTTGATGTTGGAGCGCGAAACTTCTCATTAAGCGTTTTGATGGCTTGCAGGCACGTTTACCACTTGCGAGCGCGCCGATAAGACTGTGCGTTTCCTGAATATTTGACGGTAAACTTTACCGTAGTATGCTTCAATTAGGTACGTATCACATTCAGCGTAAGTTTAATTCGTTAATTGCAGGAACGAGCTTGAAACTGCTATACATATTCGAACTTGTTGCTACACTTGAAGACACTCCGTATCCTTAAAAAAAACAAGAACTGCAATCGTCACTTGACAAGCTTGCACCAGCAGCACTCGGTTTGCATCATCTTGCACGGGGCGGCAGCAGCAGCAGCTGTAAGGGCCCGCGGGCTCGCCACTATTTATTCCCAGCGCGTTCGCGCTTCGACTATGCAGGAGTGCGCGCGAGAAAGTGCTACCTCGGGCCGCCTCGCGCGGCACACTGTGCTGCTCTCGCAGGCCCGTGGGTGCGCGCAGCACCGCCGCTGCTGCTACTGCTGCTGCCTCGTAGTAGTAGTGGTTGTAGCGAGCATCGATTCACGTCAAGGCCACGGCTGGAGCAGCGGCGACGTTTGCCACTGGCAGTTGGACGCGCTCTGCCGGAGCGACCGCCGCGGGATCGCCATTGTCCGAGACACGTGAGTGCTGCTGCTCCTTCGCCTTGCGTATCGGCCGCTGCTCATCGGGAACCATCGGACTGCTATTCCTCTCGCTCTCTTACTCTTTCGCAGCTGGATCCTTAAGAGTTCATGCTTGAATTTATGGTAACTGGCGGGAGTTTGCTTCGCGGCTCCCGAAACGTCATCCTCTAGGAGAGAAACTCTGCCTTCTCTCGAGGTCTAATAGCATACTGCACATGAAGGTACAAGATATACGCGCGCACACCCTAGTTAAGGTCAAGGTCAAGGCAATCTGTCGACGCCTGCACTCACTTTGCACCGCGTCATCGTACATCGATCGGGAAGACCGAAATTTTGGTTTTACGGCCTGGCGATCTTTCCCTCTTTATTTCCCTGTTTTTTTTTTTTTTTTTTTCGAGAAGGAACCGAGGTGATGTTTTCTTAGCGGTCGATCAAGGAGGAGCCGAGAGCATCGCGTGTGCACCTTGCGGAAATCAATTCCCCCGAGTAGGAGAGGAATTTTCACTCCGACCGACCGGCTGTTTGCTCTGTCGGGACACGCTCCGCTGGACAACGAGGCTCCCGACTCGTCTGTTGGCGCGCGTCCATCAAGTCTTCCAAGTGCATCACGACTCGACGACGTTATCTGCTTATTCCGTTTCCTCGAGCCTCCAGGATAACGATCAGTTCCTCGGCATTTCTCGCTCGTTTGCTTAACCGCAGGTAGCGAAAAGTCCACCACTCTCGCTCCCGTCACTATTCACTGGAAGACGCGCGTTAACATCTCGATCCCGTCCCTCGTTTTCGTGCTCGTTAACCTACTGAAAACGCGACATCCTCGATCGCGATCACCTCGTAAACAACGGGCGGCGGTACAAGGGGCGTGATGCGCGTTGTCTTTTTTTTTACGGAGCCGCGCGGAAGGACGCACGGACTCGCACTCTTAGCCCACTGCGGTAGAGAGCGCGGCTCGCTCTTATCTCCGTCGCTCCGGTCCGCTTGCACGTAGCTCGGTCTCCGTCGAGGGCCGCATGCAGCCACCGTGCTGCATGTATATACATATCGCACGTCCACGGGGCGCAACGTGCGCGCGCTTTCCCCGACGCGCGCACACACTTACACGGACACACGTGGCGCCGCTGGTTGTCAAGGCGATTGGGATAAGCTGCTGCCGAGCGTGCTCACACCTGTTCCGAGGCTACCAATCATCCCGCCGAAGTTTTCACCTTTCTCCAGCTTTCTATACGCCCTTTTTTTCTCTTTCTCTCTCGAAGGCTGTTCTTTTGTCTTCGAGGGCTCTGGTCACGCGATCGCGACCCTCCCCCGCCTTAGACGCGCTGGGGTGTAAGCGTGTGTGCGTGACTCAGCTGACCTTAACGCGTCGGGGTAGCCGCGAGCTTGCGCAGGGAGCTTCAGCTTGCGTGCGCACTGGGGACCATAGTAGTGGAAACTCTGGTGTATCTCGTCTTTTAAGCGACCACAGCTGGCTTCGACTCATCGTCGGCGAGGATTAACGGATCGACTTTGACCTGAATGGGTTTTGATTGGGTGATTAATTCAGAACGACGATTTAACAGGACTTGGAAAGTCGAGGACGCTGGGGGAATGAATGGGTACATCGGGAGCGGCGCTCGCGGAAAGCATCGATTCGCGAGAGGGGAAGAGAGAGAAGGAGTCGAGTATGCGCGATGGGGGGCTCCTCGCTTAGCGCGGAAAACTCGAAATTCTGCGGCTGTGTCACGTGCTGTCGCCGCCGCCGCCGCCGCCGCTGCTGCTGCTCCGTCTTTCTCTCCCTCCCTCTCTCTCTCTCGCTCGCGGAGGAGAGCTCAAGGCTGGCTTCGCCGTTTTACGCTCAGGGGTTCGGGTATACTATACGCACTGCCGCGCCACATGCTAACTGGGTAATGAATGATTTGCCGAGCTTCGATCTGCTTTTGACCCGCTTTTCGCTGATTGCTACATTTTTCGGTGCCTGAAAACTTTGCGAGCGTTTATTTTAGGATATTTACGGCGGAGTGCATCGATTAGCCGATGTGGAAATGGTACATTTCGCGCCTTTGAACGTGATTTTGCTCATCAGTTTTACGGAAAATTCGGGGGGAGAACTTTTCCATTAACATCAATTTCAATGTGAAATGTTTCAGAAAAACAAGCATTATTTCCCATTATGCAAGTATAGTTTGTACCTTGTTTTTGCGAAAATTTAAAATAATGTTTTTCCATGATCAACCAAACATTATCACGTTAAAAATTATCGATAAGATAGAAATTCAAAATATCGTTCTTATACAAAAAAAAATGTATTTTTGTAATTAAAAATCATTTGATACTAAAGTAAAATTTCTTGTAACCTATATATCAGTTTCTCTGCACACAAATTTTAATCCAGCGACAATTTACGCGGGAAGCATTTTTAAAGTCCTTTTAAAAATAAGCAGCAAAATACCGTGAAAGTTAGCAACAGCACTTAAAACTAGATGTTTTAAATTGTGAAGCATATAAAAATGGTAAATCACAGTTTAATTTTCATTATTTATAGATTATCGAGAAAACTTTATATTGATATTGTCATAAAACTCGAGAGCATCTTTTTTAGATGAAGAATTATAAGGTTTTTTATTTATGATCGTAATAAGAATAGTGTTAAAACATTTTGTTTCAGCAAGACGTCGTCATAAATTCAGAAAATTAAACTTTTATTAATATCTTTACATGTAAATTCATAGTAAGACTCAATAACTAAAATTACTTTAGATTCTTTCAACTTATCCTATTTTATTTCAAGTGAACATTTTATAGTCGATTCGGTTCTAAACGTAGAAAACTGATTTCCTTATATATAAAGAATTCATGTTGGTTATCATTAGTTAAAATCCTTCAGTTTTTTCGCATCCATATATATAAGACTGAGAAGAATGTGGAGATAAATGCTGGTACTTTGAAACGGTACAATGGTAATAATTAAATAAATTAGAAACGTGTTTTAAATTTGAATTTTAATTGTGCAATGTTAAAGGAAATTTAATTAAAAATTCACTTACATTTTCTGAACGTTAGTTTCTCTCTTCTCTATCCGAAATATTTGTTTGCTCCAAAAATTACGCTAAATAACATCATAAATATGTCAATATTGTCTAGAAGCATCGTCAAGTAAATAGTAATATGTCTGAAAGACAGTTCGAGAGAAACTGAAAACCGACCAGAGAGCGAGTCGTCGATAGGAAACGAGCAGCGAACTATCATTTAGCAATGTACATCGCAAGTTCAACTAATTCGGCCGGTCTCTTTGACGACGGACCGCATGCACGCGATCGACTTGGCCCCCCCAAGATTTTGGGAAGCGAGCCAAGCTCGCGAGGCGAACGTAATCTATGCGTAACGACGCGGCCGCGGCATCCGCAAGGTCGAGCCATGGGAATTTCGCGAAATCGAAATCCAGGCTGCGGCGGCGTCCTTTGTCTCGCGAGCGAGCATGCCGAGCTGAGCTATATTCGATTTTCGATACAGACGGCCAGGACACCTTGCGTCGACGGAACTGGCTTTGCGAGTGAAAAATTGCTGGACGCCGTGTTGGAGGTCGGGTTGCAGTTGATGAATATGCATTGTCGTTCTATAGTTAGTTGACAGGTTTGCAAATAACTTTACTGGGAAAGTAAAGCTTTGTAGCGTATTTTATTTATTAAATTATCATTCTTGGAAAATTTTAACTTGATGTTGGTGAAAAAACCTGTTACGCTTTAATTTTCAGGCTATTTCGTTTTTAATCATTGCATTGCTATATAGTTTAATGTTTTTTATTTGCGATTTATTTGACAGTTTATTTAAATTTAAAAAATTTAATAGTAATTTCCAAAATTTTAAATAATATTAGATATTAAAATATTATTTTTTCAAAAAATACATCACTGATCTCACTAAAGTAGTAGTTTTTTAAAGACTTAAATGATAATAAATAAACAATGTAAAATTAATAAGGAATTTTAATTCATAATTTTAAAGGAAATTCGTATTAACGTTGAAATTCAAGTTACGCATTTTAACGATTTTTAACATTCAACAACGTCGAGGCATTTGCGGCACCACCTACCTCGAATGCCAGGAATTCTTCGCCTCGCACTTCTGGGATCCTGAGTAGTCGCGCACTCTGTGGGCGAAACAACGAAGAACTTCCAGTCACTCGTCGGCCGGGTCAAAAAGCTCGCAAGCTCCTTTCAAACTCCGAGGATTACTAGATCGCGTGAGCCTTTTAGCAGTCGGTAAAGCAGAATCAGACGCGAAACTCTGGCGAACGACTAACAGTAGTAGTAGTAAAAGCAACTCGTCAGGCTCTCTAGACTGCAGTAGCTCTCGACTTGACGAGATGAGGGAGAGGCAGAGGGAGATGAGCAAGCCGGTCGATTCACAGAATTCGCCCGACACGAGATGCAAGTTCTTGACCCAAAAAGCTCATCTCGTTGCAGCTATTGGTACGGCCGTCACAAAGGGGTTGCGAGAGACGCGGAAGCGACGACTTTTCACAAGATCGGCAAGAGAGGCAACGCTTTTCATAAGGCCCGCATTTCCTTTTGTTATTTCTTCTATCCATGCTGTTTGCGCAGCTTCAAGAGCCGCGAACGCCGTGAACGACGCATTGATGTGAATGGTTTTCAAAAGCGAACATCGGCGAAACTTTCTCGCCGGCCTCATTGTGGAGCTTGCGAAAATGCTCTGTTTAAATGTTTAACTTTGCTCTTTTTCCGCTGGACAAACAGGATGAGTAAGTGTTATTCTGGTGCGCTATACTGTGCAAATTTTGTGTGCTTAGTAGTATAAAGTTAATTTTGAAATGTGTGTTTTTAATTTAATGCGGAATATAAATAATATCAATTTTAAAAAATATGCTCAACGATTCTTAACGGTCATTAACGTGTATTAAGACAACTTGTTAAGGAGAAAGGAAAGAAAACTGTTGGATTTTTAACGTTAACAAGCTAATTGGATTGTATGTGTATGAAGTCAACCCTCTTCACGGCGAGTTGTTCTGCGAGGGTAATTGAGGCTTCATGTTAGAAGTGACGGAACGATTGCTTTGACAATTCTAATTGAAGTTTTTTCCTGACCTTCTAATTATCAAATTTCGTTTCTTACAAAATGAAATATTAATTCAATCTTTTATTTCCAAAAATTAATTTTAAAATTGAAAATAAATTGTTTAAAACTTTATACAACCCACACGCCGCATTAATAAAAGAAAGAAAAATTTTTCGATTAATATAAAAATTAATTGCTGTCGATAATTCTTCTTGAACTTTTTTATTAGATTTTCAATACATTTATCAGAAAATAGACATTTACGTTGGGAATAGTAATAGTATTTTTACTCAACCGAATTACAAAGGAAACTATTAACTGTTTATTATTTTCTTAATTTAACCAAAATTTATTATTTTAAATATTTTGTGTAATGACAGCGAAATGAACTTAAACCATTTCAATGAAATTTATTTAATTACAGTTTATTTAAAATATATTTCATTACAATTTTACGCAAAATATTTAAAAGCTCTTTTAAATACCAAAAGTGTTTTCAATTTCAGAAATATGCCAAAGGACACTAAATTGAACGTACAAATATAATGAAGCGAAGTGATCTTTATATTTTTTTCTTACTAAAATTTTATAAGTATCGGGTAGTACTTTAATGGTTGCACCGGCGAAGCCAATATCGGGCACTTAGCAAGGAACAGCTCCATGCACAGCAGTAAGAGCTTTTCCCAGATTAAAAAGATGACCTAAAACATAGCCGTTCGTTTAAATGCCGTTACAAACGTTCAACGATCAACGGGTTTCTTGAAAGTGTTACATTAATCCTCGCAGAAATTTATAAAGTGCTTTGAAAGTTTTCTTTGAGGAACCTTTTGCCGGTGCGTCGTTTTATGCTCACAAAGAAAATATAAATGCGAAAATAATGTCATAATAATTAATTTGTTTATTAAACCAAATATGGACCTTTTTCGGAGAGTTACCGTGAACTTTGTCGCATTATTAATTACACTTCTGCTTAATAATTCAGAAGTAACTTACGTCGAAGTGCAATTATTCAACATGATCTAACACGTCTATTGAGACGGATTTCCGCATAGTCATGTGAACTTTGAAACTATGCATAAGTTAGATGAAAAGAAATAAATTTAAAGTTTCAATATATATATTTAATAGAAATATTAAAGAAATAATTGTTTCTTTATTTAATAATACAATAATAATAACTCTTTATTTTAAATGTTCTATTTGGAAAACTTGAATAGCGCTATTTAGAGTATAAAAAATACGCTTTCTAAGAATGAAGGACGCACGTAAGCTTTGCGGTACATTTTTAATCTACAACTATTTTTTCAACTCTTTATTTTAAGAAAAAGTATCAAAAGGCTTTCTCAAGAATGACTATTTCAGATGAAGAAATAGTTCTTTTTAGAAAAGCTTTTAGTCCAGTACTTTAAAATACATTTTTCTTATAAATCTTTTAATTTTACAAAATCAACCTTTGAATATATTTCGTCAATTTTAAATCTCATAAAAAAACAGAAAAGTAATTATTTTCAAAGAAACTACATTGCGTATCAGAATTTTGTTCACTAAAAGAAACAATAGGGGTTTCCAGAATCGCAAAACAAACTTGATGCACGATAACGACCCTTCTCACTTGTCAGTATCACGAAATAATCTACCGCGATCGAAGATCCTGTAGGCTGTCCTTCATCAACGTAACAGGCTTAGTCTTATCAAATAAGGATTATAAGATCGGATTACAAAATTCTTTATTGAATATTACATAGCTTTCGTGCTAGATTTTTTCGTTAGGTGAGCAACTGTTGAGATTAAGTTGATAAAAGCTGGCACTTGGCAGAAACAAATCATCATTTATTAAAGAGTTTATGGTAAGTTCCTTTGTTCCAAGCACAATACTTTATCGAGCTGCTAAATGAGAATTTAAATTTTTTACAGGCTTGAATTAGAGGGAGTATTGTACTGTAAAATATTTGTGATTCTGAATCTCTAGAGGAAAGGCATTCAACTCTTAGTTCACAGGATGTCCATCTCTTTCAATAAATATAGGCACTAACCAACTGAAAATGCGATTCAATGAATTTTATAGTCTGTACGTTCTACACAGTATTTACTGATCCACGTACAAATGAGAAATGAAGTAAAATCAAAATGTATACATATACGTAATTAAATAATTTCTTCGTAACTCTTTGAAAATTATTTCATCAACAATAAGTTATATGTGCAGTAATTTGATATATATTCAGCATTTTGATGTGTTATATCAACAATGTTTCTGTACACGAAAGGAAACTTCGGCAAGGCTGGAAAATCACTCACATATCGGAGAGCAGATGCCTAAATTTATCACGGAATCAGCTGACACGTCCCAGGTTGTTAAATATCCGTCACTCGAGTTGCCTCCAGGAATATTCAACGCCGAGCGCGTCACAAAGATCGATGCATCACTGGAGAATATCTACCTGCGCTGCATTCGCTCCCCGAATACATTACAGGGTAAATTTACCAATTATCGACTGAATTCTAATTGCTGGTATACTGATTTATTCGTTTCGGCGAGGTGTCAAGATGAAATTGTCGATTCAGCAATTAGTTTTTGATGTTTTTTTTATATGCAGTCAATTTTGGTGTATGCACTTGTCCCCGGGAAGCACAACAATTTTTTCTTTTGAAGAGCATAATACTGGAAAGTATCAAAAGCACTCATTGTAATTAGAAAAAATAATTTTTTAAAATCTTTGTAATATCTTTTATATTTTAATGTAATTATTTTATATGTAATATTCGTTCTAATTTTTGCTGCATTTAATAGAAATATAATTGTATACAAATTTTTAAACAACAAAGCCTTTACCTTCACTTCGTAAGTTTGAAATGTAAAACTTTTCTTGTTAGCAACTAAACAAAAACTCTCTTTAATCACTATCATTGCTGTGACTCAAAAGAAACTTCAGTAATTATAGCATATCTTAACAATCATTTTCAATAGCAGTGATTCCTTCGTACGCTGAACTGCTTTTAAATGAAAAATCTATACTAAAAGACAATGACGCATCGGATAAAGTTTTTACTACACTCAAGTCATCGACACATGAAATTGAAAAAGTCTTCTCCTGAAATTATATTAGCCTTCTTTTATGATCCTGTGACCCTCCAAGCAGTCTTTAACGACGGCACGATAACCTTTTTCGCATTTACTTTCGATCTTCGACCGAGATAATCCGGAACACTCATTGGACATTTATCATCTGAGCGCCGCGACGGGAGCAGCTTCGACATTGTAAGCATTCAGTCGTTCGATTTCCCTTTCATCTTCTCCGCAAAAACCAATAGCTGTTCCATAACGTGCTATCTTTTTTTTTTTTTTTTAATCTATTCTGGTCTTTTCGATACAGCATTTATTGTTTCTTATACGAAAAAATTCGCGTCGTGTACTTGCAGTGAAGAAAAATCTCGAAGATCGAAAGAACGAAAGTTCGATAACACGCAAAGTTTTGAAGAACTTCGTCCATATAAGTTTCATGTATTTATATCAAGACTTTTATAGGCTTTTTATGGGTTATTTTACGCAGGTAACGACTTGAACTTTGAAGTTAATTGATTCGGTGAGTGAAAAATCTTTTTTCTGATTTTTTTTTCTTGTTCGTATTTTTTACGACTTGGGACATTTTTTAACTACGTAAAATAATAAAATTTTTTTTTAATTAAATCAAAAATAAAAATCATTGCAAATGAGTATATTATATAGTAATAATTAATTTTGATAAACTATGTAATATAATATAATAAAGTTTCTCTAAATGAGAATGAAATTTCTTTTCATTGATACAATAGTTCAGAAAGACCGAAAAATGTCAAGCTTTAATTTCTATAAGAAAAAAGTTACAGTGTATTTACGATTTGAAGAAAAGGAGATTTTTTTACCCCTAAGATCGAATTTCCCGCAGCAGTTAATGGCTATCCGTTACTAATTAGGATTTACGAGTAGGGCTTTGGAGGCTAGAGATTGTGGAATAATTGAGCACGCGCTTTTATTTATTCCGTTTACGCAACTCTGGAAAGATAAATAATCTCTTAAATAAAATGATAAGAAATCTAAAAGTTTTTTTCGCTTTTAAGTACGATATGATTTTTCGAGCGAGTTCTAACAACACTTTAAATTTAGTTAAATTTGAAACAATTTTAACATAACTATGCAATTTTATATTTATTTCGTGCATTTTCATTAATTCTGATACTACAAGATGATGTAATTAAATTTTAAATATAAAAGTTTTAATATTGATCAAATAAATTTCTTTCTTAAAATAAAAAAGTGTTAAAAAAGGTGTTCCAATTCAATGAATTGTTAATTCGCATGACGAAGATTGAGTAAGACGGGCCTAATTAGTGCTTCCTAAAGGTAAACCTTAAAATATCTTTTAGAGAAACTCTCACAAAAGTAAGAATGATACTCAAGCTTTCTTCTACGTCAAAGTAAAAAATTTTCAAAAACGCAAACTGTAAGACCGTATTATTTGTATTGTACAACAATGGTTCCGCATAAAAAGTGAAATGCTTTTGATTATAGACAGCTGAAAACGCGCGTTTAGTTACGTGTCACGAAATTTAACAAAGGCTTTTCAGCTTATTATACTAGATCTCATTACGTTATATAACAGATATAAAATATAATTCCATTTATTGTTCAATGAGTCAAAGTACAAAAACTTGTTATATGAAATAGAAATAACGAGTTTTTATGATAGTTTGCGAAAAAAGAATAAGAAAATAAAATTCGTATTCATTTGATATCGAAACAATAAATATTTAAATCAACATTTTAATATTCTATTCACAAAATGTTTCGGATAAATCTCAATTTATGTGCATTCTCTAAAAATAACAACAGAATAATTGAAACGAAATTCTCTTATTATTTATTACTCCTTTATACAAATCGATACGCACCTACGCCAAACTTGCAAATTTAGCAAGGCATGGGATGAAATCCGAAATCGGATTCAGAAGCGAAACCGTAATCCAAAGCCCGGCAACCGACTCTGCTTTCTTCACTCCTTGTCGCGTTTATGCAAACGCTTAATTATTCTCCGCGCGCCCGAATACGTATCCAGCGAGCAGATGATTAATTAATTTATTCGTACGCTCCATTGTCCCCTCCTGCACAGTTCGCACTTCTGGCTCCGTACAGTCTCAGCTCGCCGGGCGCAAAAATAGAAACGCCGCTCGATACTATTCGTGTCAAGTGTAAGCCCACGGGGCGTGAGAAACGGAGGAGAACGGGAGACGAAATGAGAGAATGGAGAAGAAGAAGAGGAAACGGCGCGGTCCGTGGCCCCGTGTTCGCACGTGCGAGACGGAATTTTCGGAGAACTTTTCAGCGACCCCGACGCGTAGAGTATACACTTTGGATGATCGAACTCGGAGCTTATCACTTGCTGCGCCTTCAGACTTCAGGGCTTTGAAACGTTTTCGGAAAAGAGCGATTTAGGTTTATGTACCGGTTATGTTTAACCTACGCGAATGCTTTAATAATAAAGCTGCTACATACAATATTGAAATTGCAAATAAAGTAATTTAATTCATATTTAAAATTGGACGGAGGAGGCGTGAAAAATTCTTTTGTTCTTTGACGTATGTCTGGCGTGAAATGTTGATTTCTACTTTAAAGCTGCAAATCCTACTTTCAATTGTTATATAATATTGTGTATGAGGATTTTAAATATTTATTCTCAAGTATTTGAAAATAAAAAATGAGGAATAAAACATTTTTTCTTCCCTCGTAAGGTTAATTAATTTTGCTTTTAAATATACAGTTTCAATTTTAAGACTATTATAAATTATAAAGGTTCTAGATCAAATAAGTTATATTGAGAAAACGTTTGCACGTTTTCCCTAAATTATTACGAGGTAGCAGTATATGTTAACTTTTTTTAAAATAAATTATACTTATGTCCTCTAAAATTTTAAAGGAAAAAATAAATTTTAGAAAATCGTAGAATGAGTTAAATAGTTATACATTTCGACTCGAAAAATCATGTCAAAGTCGTGATTTTGAGGTTAGCGTAGTATAAAAGTATCTTAAGTAAATAATTTACAAGCAACATTTTCAGTCCAAGCGGCGCACCTATGGAACTCTATCCCATCTGCTATCAGAGATGCGGCATCTCTCAATACCTTTAAGCAGCTGGCTTGGACACCCTTTACAGAATTAGACTGATTAATATTCTTAATATATTGTAAACTACACTACCAACTGACTTACATGACACATATGCATAACACGAAAATTTGACTATCAAAACTGACTAAACTTTTCACGGGAAGCGTATCGTCTGCTGTCCATCTTTGTATTCTTTATACAGTAAAAATAATACAATACAATAAAACAAGAAATGCGTCAAGACGGTGCACGGTAATATTTGTAATATTCCTTAAATGTAGGACAAGACTTTCTCTTTTCGAGATCTTTCATATCCAAAGCAGCTCGACTATATTTTACAAAAATATAAGACAACAGAATGTTTCTTTGTCAAATTAGTGAAAAGTTTAACAACTAAAATAATTTATTAAACTCAATAATCCAGCTTGAATAACAAAATTTCTCGAAGTTCTACGGAATACCAATTATCCGGGTGTACATTTATTTATGAGCTACGCCGCCACCATCATCACGCCTCTATTTTACAAATCAATAAATCAGTGTAAATCAGTGCACGGATATTCATTTTCAGTTCGATTCCGCACGCGGAAAATAAGCGGCTTCACCTCAGCGCCGACTTATCCGGGAATATTTCCAGCAAAGCTCGCGGCTCCCGCTTGCATATGCATGAAACAAATCTGTACGGCGGCGCGCCACGAGGGAACGGGAGGAAGTTAGGGCGTTCGTTTCACGTGATCAGAAATCGCGATAGAGATGACCAGCTGTTACGAACTGCTTTTTTACCTTGATTATAACCAATAATTTCCGTGCGCTATCTGCGCTTGCTTTCTTTTCAACGTCCTCGTAAGAATGTCGCAGAAAAAGCGAACATCTTTTTTGTCTAGTAAAGATGCCATTGACATCCGCATTTCTTTCAATAAGGATGAATAAAAATCTATTGGTCTTGCTACATATTTTTCGCTTTATTATTAAAAACGTTTTTATTAATATAAAGTAAAAAGTTAAAAAAAAAAACTGTTTTATTACAATAAAGCAAAAAATATACAGCAGGAATAGATTTTTATTCACCCGAACATTTTTTACTTAGTTTTTAGAGCGATTTCTGCTCCAAATATTAATTATTCCGGGACACTTCTTTATTTGTATTATTAATAATTAATTTAAAAGCACGATACCGAGTGACGAGAAGTTGCTGAATGTAGAGGAACACTTAATATTTGTACTAGCGACAAAAAAGTGGATAATTCTGGAAAATATTCCGAAGCACAGTGTTTCTGTTAATTAACAAATAATTTAAAGGACGTAAAAAATAAATTTCTAGAAATTTAAAAAATATACTATTAATTTAATGTCCTACAGATTTTAAATAAAAACTGGATTAAACACCTAAAAGTGTTTAAAAAACCACAATTTATTGAATAGAAAATTACTTCGAACCCGTTGACTATAAAACGGAAATTCGTGGAAAACAGGATTTTCTCAATCGATGCTTTTCGCCAAATATCTTCCTTCTCAGTGGCGCGTGATCTATTTATCAGCTTCTCTGCCAAACTGTCATTTACACGTCGTCACAACTCAGCGCGCGGAAACCTTCCGACAAAGAAAAACGATTCGGCGAAAGAGCAACAACATCGCGAGGCACCATCTCCACACGGAAGTTAAATGAAAGCTGGCTCAGACGAGACAACAGGCTAACTTAACGACTGATGCAATACATTAACAGCTCGGAGAAACCAGGTGATTCCACTTGGAGAGCGATGCCGTCATCCAATAACAATGCTCTCAAATAGCTGTATCATGATACCGGAATGATTAATATACCCCCGTAATATCGAAATACTTTGATTAGCTTCGGCGCATCCTGCACCTTTCTCTCTCTCTCTCTCTCTCTCTCTCTCCCTCATTCGAGACCATAATGCAGTTCGGCAGTAATGAGCGAGGCTGTATTCCCGCATTTCGCTTCTCGAATCGCGTTCCAAATATAACTCTACACCGCGGCCATTACGCGGGTCAAAAGCCCTCTGCGAAGTAATTGGCAGGCGTTGGGTAGATTGATAGGTTTCAATACTCTTCCGCATCCCCTTCTGGGTCTTCACCTCCACTGTTGCCCAGTTTTGGGATTTGTATTGCGACGAACGAGCTGACGAGTCGAAATTGACTTCCGAATGTTTGACGCATGATTTGTCAAAATGTTGAACTGTTTTATTTTCTGTCTGCGAAAGTGCAAAAGACCATCTGACGTATGATTATTGATTGCGAGTTATTTTTGGCTTTGGATTATAGATAAACTCTTTATTCCTTCCTGTACTAGAAAGTGTACTATTCATTTTTTCCAATAAATAATAATGGAAAAGTATTTTCAAAAAGGTAAAAAATTTAATGAAAGATTATCTCTGTTAAGTGCATAAAAAAGTTGACAAACTTTTGTAAATAAGTTAAAAGAGATTTAGGTCAATCCTTACTTTTAAACCATTTCACATTATCCTTTTGATTTTCTGTTATCCGAAGAAATGAAACCTAATCTTAATAGCTTACGAGAACGCTGAAGTGATTTCAAGTACTCCGTTAAATGGTTCATTTAAGCTCAAGGCTGAGTCCCACCGTATTTGTGGGCAATATTATGCAGCTGATGCATTCACTTTTCCATAGAATCGTTGCAATTTCCAGTTGGAATTAAAATTAAAGCAGAATAAATCTTACCCGTAACAGGTCATATAATTTCAAAATAACTGCCTTGCTAATTAAGAAACTGGACTATTTTATGCACGCTAATCGGCTTACTTTTCAGTGTGAAATAATCCTCAAAAATGATATTGAATTATAATTTCTTTACACTCACATCTGACTGCCACCTTTACATTTCCTCTTAATCCACAAAGAGTGAATCGAAATCGACAAAGAAGGCGTCTGACAATTTGCATCATTGAAACCGAAGACAATAACCTAATTAAAATCTCGAGAAACAATGGCCCCGGACATTTGCACTCCGACGGATTAAGGCTCTCGAGCCATCCTTCGACGCAGGAGGGGAGAAAATGAAGCCACCCAGTAACTTTCCGACTTCGGTTAGAAACTCCGCCGGCGCCATTAGCATTAAAAAACAATTTTCTTCGAGGCCTTCGCCGGCGGCAAATACGAGAGGCCTACCATCCTCGAGAGTCGGAACTCCTTCTAATTCCGTTTAGTGATCCTCCGGATTTTCCTCTGTTCTTTTTTTGCCATCTTCGCTCATAAAGATATATATACTCTTCTCTCCTTTAAAAAATTTCGTCCGAGTGCGCCGTTTCGCTTCTAGAGGGATAAAGAGAGAGAGAAAGAGATATGTCTAAGATACGAGTCGTCGGATCTACTTTTTGTGATTATTGAGGCGTTGTTGCTACCGACTGACTAGGAGAGTGCACGGGTTCCGAAACACCGATTTTGTTCAAACTTTGAACACGGTTTTCTTATGACAAAATATGAAGAAAGCCGAAATATTAGGGCTAACGTTCAAAATTTTCGACACAGAAGTCCTAAAACTTCGTATTTCGTTATTTGATGATGAAACACCTCTTATAAAAGTTAGAAATTCCAGCAAAAAATCAAACGAAAGCAAAGAAAAAGACCTATAATGTTAGATGCTGTACGTTAAAAAATCTCTATTGCTTCAAAAGTTATGGATAATTAAATTAGAGTATCAAAAACTGTATAAAAACGAATGAAACAACGATAATACGCATTACCACGTGCTCATAATCAATTATCTATAACTTTTGAAGCATAAGAGATTTTTTAACGTACAACCTCTCAAATTATAGGTCTTTTCCTCTACTTTCGTTTGATTTTTGGCTGGAATTTTTAGCTTTAATAGGAGGTGTTTTATCATCAAATAACGAATTACGAAGTTTTAGAGAAAAATAACTTTATTTACCTCCTGCGTTGAAAATTTTGAGGGTTAGACCCTAATATTTCGACTTTCTTCATATTTTGTTATAAGAAAACCGTGTTCAAAGTTTGAACAAAATCGGTGATCCGGAACCCGTGCACTCTCCTAGTGAGTTATTTATACGCATGGATTTGGTTGCTTTTAAAGGGAAACAGTAATCTTTGAGTAGAGCAATTTTAAGATTACGTGTTTTAAGGGGGTTATATACTGATTTTTCCCTCCTATAAAAAGCCCTGAAAAAAAAATCTGTATGATTATGGTTTCTTTT